>JAOTAV010017778.1:0-24206 GCA_026546445.1 Cyclargus thomasi
ATAATATTATAGCTTCGAGAAACTTCAAAATGTAGTGAATGAATCGGAATATTCCAAAGTGAAAAGCTTCAGAGCTTTATACTCTACATTTTACGTTTCTGTAGTTACTAGTGGTGTGATTTTAATAATTGTTACAAAGTATCGTGTTTTTTAAGTCCATTACATATAAACAGGTCAGAATATTATATAATTCTGATGTAAAAAATAATGCGGCCAAGTGCGAGTGGTACTCGCACCCTAATTATTATTATTGTTATTGTTGGTACAAAATCTTAATTGGGTTCATAGAACACATCGACATACCAGGTTACAGCAGTTTAGTCCTCATAGTTTCGGAAAAAAGTAGCTTTCACCGATAGACGGACAGACATGGCAAACAATAATATAAGAGTTCCGTTTTTGCCACTTGGCTTCAGAACCCTAAAAACTCTTTTTAGGGTAGGTATCAAGTGCGTAGAATTTAAACGATTTGTATGTAACCAGTAATTGACATAGTATACAGGTTCTGTATAATAATCGGTGATGATCGCTGATTGTATGCATTTTATAATCGACACAATCTTCAAGCAAGCATCCACATAATCGTTCGTAGTACCTTGTCAACGATTATATAATCTGAGAGCTGATAGCAAATGTTGAGTAGGTATTTGAGGCAAGCTGAAACCTCGTCATATAACTCTCATATTGCACCCCAATATGGCACTGCAGACCTGGCTGATGAGAAGCGGGGCCTACCCTACATTTTTCCTAAAGTAAAAAAATAATTTCAAAAATATATTTGAGGCAATATGTTGTAGTTGAATGTTAAAAGAATATAAGTGCCAGGCGGGCGCAAAAATAGTTTGCGAAAATTGCTTGCTGAAGTGAAAAAAATGTATTTGTAGCAACTTCAAATTTTAATACAGGATTTTTCATCACTAATTTTTTTAGCCCCGCTTCTCACCAGCCTAGCCAGGTCTGCAATTTAGTATTGGGGTGTAATAGGAGAGATACATTGAACGGTTTCAACTTGCTTTAAACACCTACACGAAAATTGCTACCAGCTCTCGGTTTTAAACGATCATAGACGATCGTGCGAGCAGAGACCAGTAAGCCTTCTATGCGGTCGTGCTTACGCGTCAGCCTCAGTGATCGCCGTTTATAAAGTAGAAACATCAACTGTGGGTTTCGCTGTATGCAGCATATATGATATGAGTTTTGATTCAGGGTCAAGCGTGAGTCAGGGCCGTAAAATTTGCCAAGTGAGTCACTATATCGCACATTTTCCGGTGCAAATTGTTGCTCTACCTGGTGCAAGATCGGGTTTTATATGCAAATGCGACCTATTATTTACATTTATTCGCATGATATTAAGGATTATCTTAATAATGTATTCTAAACTGAAGTCTTCCGCGATCCCGCTCGCGGTAAATCTCGTAAGAACGTTCTTCCACCTACAACTGAGCCGCCTTACCACCGTGACCTATGGTTTTCATCACAACTTGTTCAGAAGTTTATGATTATGAAACCAAAAAAATCATTTCTTAAAACTTCAGTGTTCTTGAATTCTGTACATACAAAACTCACAAAAAGAGATCCATGTTATACCTAAGTAAAATCACAGTAGTTTGTTACTAGTTTGTAAGTAACCCCAGGTTAATAAGATCATTATTTCTCAACGTGTCTCATTACACACGGGTAAGAGGTACGTGTAAAAGTATACACGTTTTGTTTTGCAAGTCGCTATCGAATGGGAATGTAAACCAATCCGCCACAAGATGGAAAGTTGAGTCGTATGTGGAGTTATCCTTTTTCCCAGGCTTTATATTTTACCCTCACTCTACGGAATGTAACAAAATGAAGTAAATTTAATACTTTTTTACTTTTAAATGAAGCGGTCTTTGACGCTTAGGCTCATTTTATCAGTGTTCCATATTGAATTCTACTTATGGGATACAGACAGCACTTCATGTTTTTATTTAGTTCATTGTGTATTTATTTTAATGCACGCAGATAGAGACATCTATCTAATAATAATGCATTCTAGAGAGCGCAGTACAAAGATTTTAAGATGCAGCAAAATTTCCATAATACATTTATTCAAAATTACAAAATAACACCAAAAAGGACCTAAAGATAGGTCTAACAAACCCAAAGTAACTACAGGAAACTTTTTGGCTCGACATGGTAATATCTATTAAGTTTAATTTAGCTTCTGTCCTTAAGATACAAATTTGCGTTTAGACATTAAAAGTCTTCTTTAATTTCCGAACTGCGTTCCAGTAATGCCAGCATTTCGGAGCATTTAACTTTCCATTTAATAACATTTCGTGCGAGCTTTTTATAATGCAATCTCGATGCGGGCAAGAAACCCATCACCACCAGTACCCCGATTCTACTAGATTTGTATATCGAGTGTATTTCGTGTCGATTCGATCTGTGCCCTAGCTATGACCTTATGCAAAATTAAGAGTTTGAATTAAAATACTTTGCATTAACCCTTATTTGGTCGCGCTTTTAAAATTACCGTCGGTCACCTGGGGTCCTTGAAACCCCGAAAAGTAAATTACATATAAATCGACATATTACTCCACTTTTTAAAATCAATTATTGTTATTTAATTTAATGTTAATTAGATTAAATCCAAGAATATCAATAAAATTTTGAAAACTTATGCCTTGATCTTACAGTCTAAAAATAGGAGTCAATTTTTTTTAATACCATAAGATAGGAAATTAAACAAAAAACTACAAAACTTTAAAATTGAGATAAAAATTAAATGTAACCTGGATGTCTATAACATTTCCTACATGTAAACCTAAAACTGAAGAACCTTAGTCCAAATAATATTTATATATCCAACTATTATATATCCAACTTTTATACATATAACTATTTAGTACTAAACTTACTATATTTTGTATATTTTCCTATTGTAACACTTTCATGTATTACAAATATACCGCAAATTACAACCTTATTATTACAAAAGTCGTCTTACAATCTTATTATTACAAATCATCATATTTTTTATGCAAATAACAAAATATGCGTTTTAAGAAATGTGCGGCTTAAGCTCCCTTGAAGTGATATATAAACATTAAGAACCGAGATATGAACGTTCTCATTGATTTACAATTAAAATACAATACAAATCACATCCTTAATCCATTTCGGTCTAAAAACTTTTAAAATTTAGTAACACGTTCGGTCGCCTGGGATCGCTAAAGACACCAGCGTGAATAAGCTTATCTATAACACGCACGCGAGCTTATATTAGTTGCGATTATATCGAAATATAATTCCTTTTAGGAAGATGACTAAAAAATAGGGCTGCTATGCTGGACCCTACGCGACCTACCGAGGGTTAAACTACCGTTTAACTGAAAACGAATATGAATTAGCTGTACCCAATTTATTATCAAGATAAACTGTCTATTTATTGGCAGCTAAGCAGATCTATAAGTGCAGTTAGTTAAATTAAAATTAAATTATAATCAAATTTCTCTAATGCGGCTGATAATAATTAAACAATCGCTATATTCCTCGGTTGGACATTATAATATGAGAACCATTTGGTAGCTTGATAGCCGTTATATGGGAAACGGAATAAATTTAAATTGAACGAGAAACAAGGCTGTAGCATTACGGTGGTAGAATCCGCGTATCGGGTATTCCGTTGAACTGATCCTACGTAATGACCTTTCGTAATGCCTTGACGATCATTTACATAACATGTATCACATGTGTAATATGTGCAAGTATCTTATTAAGTAGTTTTAAATCGAAGCTCATGTACACCCATTTTGCACAAAGAGCTAAAAGTATTTTGTAAATGTTAGTTAATAATCTCATTGAATCGTAATTACTACATGTAACATGATGCACCGTGGCGAATTCTGGTTCCTTTTGAACAACGTGTCAGAGATTAGCCAAAACAAATAGACAGACAAACAAATATTGCAAAAAATGTTATTTGTGTAAGCTTAAAGTCTGAGATAAAAGTATTATTATATTATTACAAGAACTTGCCCGCAACTCTGCTGCGGCAAAATTCGTTTATCACGCGGGAGCCGTATATTTTACTAGAATTATTATCCTAATCAGCATACTCTAAATTTAACCGGGGCTCAAAGTATATATTTCTATACCGATTTTCAGCAAAATCAGTTCAGCGGTTTGCACGTGAAGAGGTAACGGACAGACACACTTTTAAATTAATAATTTTAGTAAGTATATGAAGTATGACAATTATGTAAGTATGAAGGTATAAAAGTATGGAAGGATGGATATTCTTATACACGTTAAACGGTTATTACGATATTACAAACACTTGAATAAATCAATACTTTGAAGTATTGATATATTTCCCGTTATTTTAATACTTGCTTCTAAGCGAAACTCTAGTTTTAATTTCGTTTTGGGACTTAACTGTACTAAATAAATAATTTCAGTACAAAGCAATTATTTCGTTTTTTTTGTTCATATCTTCAACGAGTTTGTTAGCCCTGGACTTTAAGTTTTAAGCTTAAAGCCATAAAAATTTATTACATGGGTCCAATGACTAGATGCAAATTAGTTAATAACAAATTTATATCTAGCCTTTGGACCTAATGGGTCTATATCTAAAACTAATGGGTCTAAATATTCAACTGCTTATCGTACACACGGTACTTAATTGTTTTAAGATTTGTTACTTTCCCTTGCCTATCTTAATAGGCTATGTGCTTCCTGGAACATTTGAATATGTTTCATGATACAAATCGTTACGTAAAAGGTTATCTTCATTGCTGTGCTCACGATAAGTTCACGAAATGTCACTTTCTCCATAAAAACATGGCACTGCACCCGTACCTACATAGTGGTTACATCATGTACCACATTGCACTCACAATAAATCTTATGTGCTTACACAATTTTCATATTAGCATAATTGTTTAGATGTATACAAGCTCGCCCAGTCACTCAAGGAAAATAATTGCTCATTAATACATGTTAAGACGTAGAAATTCGTAGCAGACTCTGCAGTATGGCACAAAAAACTTTTAATATATTTACTTTTGAAAGTTTTTTCGAGTTACGATGCAACGATAGTTTTATCCCAAAGTTAATTTTACTCAAAATCTACATTAATAATATAAAGCTGTAGTCTGTTTATTTTTTCGAACGCGCTAATTTCAGGAACTACTGACCGGCATTGAAAAAATCTATTTGTTTTGCCATTATAACATTACGCTACGACCAAGTAGGAAGCGAGAGTAATTAAATTATTATTTTTAACAAAAAATTAAAAACCGACTTCCAAGGAAAAACTAGAAAAATAAACTGAAAAGTATTAAATAACTAATATTAGTTACTAAATAGGACTTTTTCATAATTTGGCTAAGCCTTAACTATTTCTGGACACAATCTTCATCATTTTAAAATCGGTACCATGTCTATTTAATCATGAGCTAATCTGAAATCTTTGGGACTGGACCGACTTAAAAATTATGAAGATCTAGAAATAGTTGAGGTTTAGAAAAATTCCGAAAAAGCCTTATTTTTTTTAATTTTACTAGTTTTTCCTTGAAGTCGGCTTTTCATTTTTTGTTAGGAATAATAATCATTTCACTCTTTTTACTTATCTAGGAAACTTAGCATAATAAATTGTATTCATATAAGTCGGTGAATTATTGTAAACTTTTGAAATGGCAGTAATCGTCAGTACAGTAACTGCCTAAAATACTATTAAAAGTATCAATATAAATTGTTGATGTCTGATGTGATTAATTACATAGTGATGCAATGCGTAGCGTCCTTAAAACAACGTCGAAACCCCCAAAATTGTGTCTATATAAGGAATCAAGAGTTCTCTCTGCAGACTTGAAACCTTGGTACGAAATCTTGCTTTACTTCATGGAAAGAACTGAGCAATGCTACCAAAAATTTAGCATTGCTCAGTATTCTTCTCATAAAACATAATTTGCCGTAGGTTTCCGATAGGGATTATGGATATTATGTTGTTTCAATACTGAGATCCCATAGCCGACTTCCTGTCTAATTATGGAAATATTCAGACCCTGGCTATCAGGTATTAGAACAATTCCAACGAACCTTAACTTGATAGGGGTAAGTTTTACCTTTAAGATTCAACCAGCCTAATCGACCGACTAGTTGAATAATCGGTCGACCAACCAGTCGATCAACCACTCTACCAACAAGTTAGCCAACCAGTCGACCAACCAACCAGTCGGCCAACCAGTCGACCAACCAGTTGACCAACCAGTCGACCAACCAGTCGACCAACCAGTCTATTAACCAGTCTACCAACCAGTTGGCCAACCAGTCGACCAACTCGTCGACCAACCAGTTTACCAACCAGTCGACGAACCAGTCGACCAACTAGTCAACCAACCGGTCGACCAACCAGTCAACCAACCGGTCGACCAATCAATTTACCAACCAGTCGACGAACCAGTCGACCAACCAGTCAACCAACCGGTCGACCAACCAGTCAACCAACCGGTCGACCAATCAATTTACCAACCAGTCGACCAACCAGTTGACCAACCAGTCGACCAACCAGTTGACCAACCAGTCGACCAACCAGTCGACTAACCAGTCAACCAACCAGTTGACCAACCAATTGACCAACCAGTCGACCAACCAGTTTGCCAACCAGTCGGCCAACCAATCGACCAACCAGTCAACCAATCAGTCAACCAAACAGTCCACCGACTTCTTAACCAACCAATCGATTTATCAGTCGATAGATCGACTAGTTGCTATATTAGTAAACTGTTGTAGTTTTTAATAGGAATACGCGCAATTGAGGATATTTTCTCAATTGAGGATTTGGGAAACGGAATAGGAAATTGGGCCTCCGGTAAACTCACTCATGTCACTCACACACAAAAATTCTTACTACACCGGTTTTCAGTAAGAGGCAGTGATGTTTCTCCGGTCGCGCCGACCCATTCGTGGCGAAGCATAGCTTTGTTTATAGAAAGATCATACTAGCGCAAAAGCACCGCTTTATATGGGGTCGCTCGATTTTTGAGCTGTCAGATTGGGTTATGGAAAGTTTGCTGTAGTATGTAAATTTTTTAAAATAGTTTTAAGGTTCTGAATTTGTCCTTATAGTTGCATAGATAGATGGCGTTAGTGGTATGATATTTTTTGTAATTATTATCTACTAGTTGTTGCCCGCGACTCCGTCCGCGGGGTAACTTTTCTTTTGAAATTTTGCTTGCTTGCTACAAACTTTATCGCTATCTATAAGGATACAAGAGTTCTGTACAGCAACTTAGGAGTCAGGGTATACATTGGTCCAAAATCTTACTTTTTGGTTGCATATACCTGCAATTCTTTTAGGAAATATAAAAAAGAACATACGAGTATATACGGTCGAATTGAGAAACCTCCTCCTTTTTTGGAAGTCGGTTAAAAATGTTGTTAAAACGGGATAATTTATAAAGTCGCGGGCAGCAGCTAGTTATGAAATAACGCAATAACAACGCTGCTCTATCTGTTCTATCCACATCTCTAGTCTTTGGCAATTTAAGTTTAAAGAAAAAATATTTCCTTACATTGCCAAAGATTAGAGATGTGGATAGAACAGATAGAGCACATGTCACTTGCGACATTCCTCAGCGGACGATTAGAGGAGGCACCCGGACGGAAACAGCCACGATGGTGAAAACAACTGCATAACACCATTGAACTCATACATTATGTATGAGCGATTTCCATTCTAGATAGTATTTGTGTTTTAGAACTACTTATGTTGTTTTATTTCATAATTCATACACAATGACGCAATATCTCTAGCAATAACATTATTAAAGTTAAGTATTTAACTATAGCTATATAATGTTGATCTACCCTTAAACATGGGCGGACTATAGCTTTGATGATGAGCATGGTGCATGTAATTTTTCTTTAAGACAAGTAAGGATGTGAATGGAGAAGTGGGGTCCGAACTCCAAACCCCTCAAACCTTAGTCCATGCCGATAGGGTTTAGTACTGATTAATGTTGTAATATAAGCCAATCTCATATAAATCATTAGATGACGTAAATAGGCAATAAATAGGTAATTATCATGCTCTCACAAGTTACAACAAAAATAAGCTTAAAGTTTTGTTTTAAAATATTCCACAAGTGTGTTTACTAACATTATAATAACAATTAAACAAATTTTTTACACGTAATTAAATGCAGCTCTTTGTTAAGCTGATGGAATGCAGATAAAATTATTCTTTATTTGGTTAGTATGTGTGCAAATCATGTAGGCTAGTAAAAACTAACTGTTAGTTTCTAAACTCTGTTATACCATACGCGTTAAACGGTATTAGGTTAAGGTCATTTAACTTTTCTTTTTTACATTGGTTTAATTCTTATTTAATTGTTGTTGCTAATCTTGATTTAGTTGTTGTAGAATCTTGATCTTATTTCATTGGTGTGTTTTTTACTTGAATACCTACTTCGTGGCTATAACTATATACAATACTAGTTGGTGCCCGCAAATTCGTAGCCCAAAAATTTGTACATCAAGCAGGAATCGTACATTTTCCCGGGATAAAAAGTTTCCAATATGTTGACCAGACCTAATAGCTATTAAAAAAAAAAGATTTATTCAAATCCATCCAGTAGTTCCTAAGATTAGCGCGTACAAACAGACAACTTTTTTTATATGTGTTCAATTACTGTTCCTTAGCACCCCCACATTGATTATTTCGTAAAAATATTAAATGTATATAGACACTCTAATTTTACTGTTTTATTATATGTATTGACTAGAGCTGCGATCTTTTAGGTGCGATCTTCTACAAGGTATACAAAACTAAAGTCTTTAAAAAACAAAATATGTAGATGAGTGTGGTTTGTGGAGAGCAAACATAACCTTAACCCAAAGTGATAATTCCTATTGTAATAGATAGTGGCGCGGAGGTACAGTTTAGTTAAGCTGTGTAATGTATGCGGTAAAGCCAGGTCGTTGACCCTGTATTGTGCTCTATACAATACCATAACGATATCATCAAACACATTTGACCATATCAGACTCAGTTGTGAACATAAACAACGAATAATTTAGTATGGACCAGAGTAACTTATAACAGATCTTCGAAAGTTGGTGGGATATTAACAATCAATGTTAGTCATAGTCTGGTGGTTGGCTCACTTAACCCGAGTAATAATAATAATATCTATGGACGCTTCACACCACGTCAATCTGGCCCTGTGCTAAGTACCCGAAGAACTTGTGTTACAGGTGGTACCTGTAACACAAGTCACAAGAACACAACGAAAATACATTTAATACTTTTATAATGTACACATATTTAAGATTTTTAATATATGATACACAATTGTGTCGTTAAATAAATGTTTATTATTATTATTATATTCATTATACATCCATGACCCAGGAACATTGAAAAACTTTTTGTTCCGTCGGCGGGATTCGAACCCGCGACCCCTGCGTGAGCTACCAAAGCGCTCAACCACTGCGCTAAAGAGGTGGTCAAAATTCGGTCGTTTTGCGAGGTGGTATGATTGCTAGGGCTAAAGCGCGCTGTGACGACCATAATGATAACACTGGTACTTCTTCTTCTTACCTTATCTTCTTATTATGGCGCTACAGCTATAAAACCATGGCGTGTGTCGAGTAAAGGCGGGAAATCAATTTTCTTGGTCAAATAATTTTAATAACGTTACAATATTTCGTCAAGTCTAAAGTCTATATATCTTCTATGTATCAAGATAAATCGTCAGCGCGGTCAGAGCGTCAAGTCAGTAGATTTAGTAAAGTGGTAGACGCTTTAGTAAAATTTCTAGTGGAGTTTTGGAGGGATATATAAAATAGCACGCTTCTTGAAGTTATATCACTTGCCTACACTTGTGCATGATAATTGAGGGGTATCTTAATCCTTAAAAGGCACTAACATAGAATAAGATATATTTTAATTTTTTAGGTTCCGTCCCTAAAGGGGATGGGGGGATTTGGGAGTCGGGGCCCTATTACTAAGACTACAATGTCTGTCCATCTATCCGTCTGTCTGTCTCCAACTGGCATTATCTGAAAGTTTTGTTTATTAAAAACTCCTTCGTGAAAGTTTAGGTTGTTCAACCTCAGTGTCCTAAAACGACTTATGTCAGTCCCCACAGTACAGGCATCGCCTAGTGTGGGGATCACAATATCGCAGAGTTTTTGATAAATAAATATTTGTATTTCGATAAATAAATATTTGTATTTGACTTTACAGCCTAGAGAAGTTGACACGGAGCAGCTAGTAATATAATACATCTTTACATGGCATTTTTACGCCTAATCGTTCGTGCAGTATTCTTCTAACAAAATCAGTCACATTTTACAGTTATTTCACTAATGTAGTTTGCGACTCCGACAATATGAATTTCACAAGCGACGAGATCGTATCGTTATCGCATCATGTAAAACAATGGTTTATCTAGGCTTTTATGATACATCAATAGGCGGTTAATTGTGCGCCGTATCGGTTGTAACCATCGCCGAACAACAGCCTCCATTCATCCCTAGTCACGCTTCGAAAGTTCCTATCCTATAGAAGCCTATTCTCGTAATTCGAATCGCTTCGAGCGCAAGCTCTCTCGTTAATATACTCATTATAGCTAATGGACCATCAATAAAGTACGTCACACAAATTTCATTATTTTTAGACCCCTCCCCCCTACACTACCAACATTTCTGAGATCCTCCCCATTGCGATGTCAAAAAATTGTAATTTTATATCTGAAAATTGAAACCACCCCAGTATTTAAAATTTGGAAAATATTAAATGTGATGTCACTAAACTAAGGACCCCCCCCCATGTTACACTTTGTCTACCCCCTCCCTCCCATTTTAGGTGTGACGAACTTTATGGATGGTCCCTAATAGACTACCCGAAGCTCAACTCCCTATTCCTATTCCCGTAGCCTATTCCCTTGTTTCAAAGGCCGGCAACTTGAAACGCTCCTGATGTTACAAGTTTCCATAGGTGGCGGCATTTATTTTCCATCAGGTGACCCGTCTACTTCCTTGCCTTCAAGAGGACTTATGCAAGGACGTGGAACAAATGAGACAGCTTGCGATCGAAGCGGCATTCGAGGTATACAAATAAGTCCCTAGACCTTTTTACCTCCGACAGGACCTTATTTCATCAACATAAGGTGCATAGCGCACCTTAGCATTAGAGATAAATTAGCTTTGAATAGACCATTTTGGTACATGACCTTCTAACGCACCTATAGAGGTGCAAAATGTCGCGCGTTTGACTTTACACGATTGTTGTATTAAATTAACAATAAAGTATAGAGTTGCGATGGATTTTACACATTACAATCTACCTACGTGCTAAAAACCTAATACATCTAAAATTTATATTATCTCTTATTTCTCTACCACTGTGTTTTGAATTTTTTACGTTTAGTAATTAAAGAGTAAAACATATTAATACAAAACGCAGAATTCTGACCAGTGAAGCTTTTCAAAAAAAATGTAGAATTTGAGTAACCATGTTGTACCAACAAAGTGCCTAGGTAATATCTGCCTGTTTTCAATACCAATGTAGTAACATATTATATCACGACAACGATATTTGTAGCGTAAATTTTTTAGACTTGAATGAAATCAAATTTGAACAGATTAATCACCTGCATCTATTTTTAGCAATTCATCCGGTGGTGGTCGTCAAAATGGTACAGCGATCAATATATTTTATGCAAATTAGAGAAATTGTTTTTATATCGCGAAATATTGTGGCTTGGTGGGCTGACGCTGAACGTGAAAGGTAACATATCAACTTGTATCGCCTTTTATTCAGTAAAAGTAGTCAAGTCCTAGATTTAGTCTTACTGCTTATAGTCGGCTATAGCTTATAGCAGCTTAATACTAAGAGAGTGATCAAAAAAATTTGAGATGCTATTTTCATTTATAAAGGTATCTTTTTGACTAATATTACGGGCCTTATTTCCAGAATGATGTTAGATGGTTGATAAACAAATTTCATATAAAAGAAATTGCGCGCAAGATTTTATTTCAGTGTTATCGTTTTTAGATGTAGAGGATAGAGTCATTAGTATTTATGCAATCTAGTGTACCATATCCAGATGGTTGACTAGTAGAGACTGTTACATAATATCGGTTGACAGCAATTCATTAAGAATACTCCTGCGGCAAGAGTCGTGACAGGTGAAACAAGATGATCTAATCGAACGAACAGGTCCAACCGACGAATAAACCGTCAGTCTAGATTCTAGATAGGTCTGACCGCAGAAACCAATAAAGTACCAGAATACACACTGACTAATATTATATAAAGAAAAAATTTTTGACTGTTTGTTCTTCCTTCACGTCCTAATGGAGCAATCAATCGACTTTATTTTTGGCACAGATTTACTTGAGACTATGGAAAATTGTTATCCCGAAACATTTGTATTTTACGCGATTTTTTAATTTCACGCCAGCGAAGCTACAGTATTAATTACAATGACGAAATCGAAATTTTAATCGTTATCAATGTAAATAAGCTTCATGTTGATTCTAAGGTTTCGGACTCTACATTTAGACTCTATGTTAGCTTCAAAGAAATGAAATTTGAGGACATCATGTGCAATTTCTTGATTTAATACTGAAACTGAATAATTTAAAACTAATTTTGTAGTAGTTTATAACTACTAGAGCAACATTACAGAAAAACATGAGTTCAGATTTACGGTTTTACCATCATTTCGTAGGAATATCGCAAGCCTTGTAAGTTGTATTCGTTAAGTAATGAATATAACTTCATTCGTTAATATATTTTTTTATTTTGTAATTTAAATATTACGATAATATAACCGGTTACTTTGAAACCAGTCTGCTAAGTTAATGGTGTTGATAGTGTGGTGCGACAACAGGTAAGTAACCATGGAGAAAATTGTAACTGTGCACGAGACTAATTATCATAATTCAATCACGTGTTACATAATAACATGTGATACAGACATTTAGGATACGGGATACCTCATAAGTTCCATTTAATATATTTTTGATATGGGAAATACTTTAGCTACAATTTTGAGATTTTTCTCAACAACTAATATTTAAACCGTCCGCCCATCATGCGCTTGCAGTTTACAATTTGTTAAAAAGAAAAAACTGTGTTAAGTAACTGATCATCCTTGTCATATTTGGCGCGTGATTATTTTAGTGTACCCGACTGATTAATTTACAAAGATATGGATTTTGAATAAGGAAACAAACTCTCCTATCACTCACTTAAATGCCGAAAAAAGTCGCTTTAGTTATGTCTAAATATATTTTTTTGTATGAATTCGGCTAATTAAGTCCCCCTCATGTGAAATGTGTACACTAAAAAATCTTTCAAATGTATACTAATGTATCCTTTAGGCCAGGTAACCTATTTATTATTGAGACTCAAACTCTCACTCAGAGCACCTACCAACTTCAGAATATTAAATGTAATTGACAATATTCCAAGCATTAACCAAACATTTGGATGACTGCCAACGATGCCAGGCCTTAGCACTTACCCTCCGGGAAGTCCCGCTGAAGTTACTGGCGAGGCTCTCCGCGTCGTAGTGACGAGTAAACGCGTACGAGCCGGGATGGTCCCGGGAAACACATTGCCCCATATGACCAACAAACACAACAACACACCACCACAGTCCACAACACAACTAGTGCTTACTAAATCTTATCCGCGATACACTAAAAACCTTGCAAATGTATAAGAAATTAAATCTTTAACATTGAATAAATATATTATTATGTATTTAAAAAAACACTGGATATCAGGTAAAATTTCAAGGTTTATGTAAAAGAAACTCATACATGTAATAAACTGTGTAAGTGATCTTATACTTAAATAAAATTATAATACATAATTTAACGTAAAATGTTCTTAGTTCACATATTATTACGAATATCGCTGTCAAGTAACTGTGATAACATGACGTAGCGCGTCGCGCGCTCGGCGCCCGGTTTGCGACTGCGCGAGGCAGACTATCAACAATACAGCGGCGCGCGCGCACGCTCGCCCTCTGAGGACTCTATTCACACTCCCGACAGGAGAATGGAGCTAAGCCTACAACGAAAGTCTAGATAACATTAACAGCTTAATCTCTGCAGAGAACTACATCGCATTGTATTTTAGATAGAGCGTATGCTCTATCTACAATACAATGCGACTAATAGTTGAGACTGCTCCTATATATCCTAGTTTTGTAGAGATTCCCTCTTTTTCTAAATTACATGGGAGACGATAAGAGAATTATTGCAGTCTATACTTTATAGTCAATCATGATTGGTTTATTAAAACTGGCATGATATGGAAATAATATCGCGACACTGAGAATATAAATTTGTAAAATCTAAGAAAATATAGTGGATAAAGTGCAAGAAAAGTGTGTTTCTTTAAGTATGAACATGAATTAGCAGTACAATCAAGAAACCATAAATCAGCAGTACAATCAATAACATATATAGGCTAAGAATTTTAATTACTTTAATTCTATGGAAAAATAGTTATAATGACTAAAATATAATAGTTTGGTTTATACTATTGTGGACTTTTTTGTACGCATTATTGAGTTCTACAACTTTTCTATAGAAGTCAAGCATACATCTCTAACCATTTAGGCAGCGTCCGCGATAATCGTTAACGTACGGCAGTTTTTTCGACGACTTACTCCACAATTTTCACTACTCCAAAAAATCTATTTTCCAGGATAAAATATAGCCTATATGGATTCAGAAGAATCCCTCTAAGTAATGGTAAAAGAAATTTTGAAACCGGTAATTTTTGATGTGTGGACGCATTTAGAGGTTTTTGAGCTTATTAAATACAAACCATACGTTTTTGAGCTTAATAAATACAAACGTACAAAAATACAAAGGTTTCCTCTTTATAATATAAGATACTAATCTAAGATATGTGATCCATACTTCCATACTAATGTTATAACATATGTTATGTGTTTGTTACCTCTTTGCGTCCAAACGCCTGAACTAATTTAGCTGAAATTTGGTTTCGAGATATTTTGAGTCCCGGGGATACTTTTCATCCCGGAAAAATGTATGGTTCCAGTAACGGTTCGGCGCGATAAAAAATCTATCGCGATAAAGAAACAAAATATTCTTTTAAATATTTATAAATGACTTTATCGTAATGTGAAGAGAGACTTTTATATAACTCAAACGGATTATCTTGGCACACCGCTCGACTGACATTTCTTTAAAGTGTTGCACTTTTTTGGTATTATTTATTTATAAATTTTGACAAAACTTTCGAATTGTTAAGAATTTTAGCTTGACCACAATTTCTGTACCGCGCCCTAGGAACGTGGGGCGGGGCGGGGCCGGGGACGGGTAAGAAAAAGTTTGAGTACACACGAGATGATTATAATTGTTGGACAAGCTATACCATAACATTATGCATAATGTCGACGTCTTGTAGAAATTAATTGTGCGTAGTGACTATACAATTAGATATATATAGGCGTCTTGTGTATGACCAGGGGGGTTATTATGTTATAACCTCTTATTTACAGCCAAGTTCCAGCAAATTTACGAACTAACTGTCAAACCAATTCCATTCGAGTTACGCCATTAAATATGTACTTAACTCTTATTACTTTAGCACACTTACTTCATGATGTAATCTTTGTGTTTAGTTTAATAATTATTTATGTTTAATGTTAGTTAAATTCATAATGTCAATATCAGATAATACTTCGTTATTACTAAGCTTAGGATAAAATTGTATTTATTATGATTTTCGGAAGTTTAATTTTACTGATACGACAGATAATTAACCGTATCCGGTTAATTATAAAAAGTTACTATTAGTTAGCGTAAAAAGAATGGCTTTATTTGGCAGTTTTTGACGTAAAAGCAATCCAGCTGATGTCACGTGACGTTGTCTCCATACGAAAACACCAATAAGGCGTCAATGCCGACGAAAGTTAAGTGTCACGTGACTGTTGACTGGCTAATAGGGATCGAAATACCAAAATGTATGAAAGTTGGTTTGGGCGTAAACTGTATGGCAGAACAAAATAGACTCTTAAAATGTTAAAAACATTAAGATAAGGTTTAAGAGTCTATTTTCAAAATATTATGTAATTGCTAGCAGTGTCGTGATATAACTCAATGACTGACAATGATAAACATAACGAATGTATAACATAAACTTAACAATGACAAGTAATGACTTATAACAGATGTTGTTATGTCAACAGTACTGGACATAAAATTCATACATTTTCGGCTTGAATTTTTTAAACTGTTTTATGCTAACGTTACTCGACGCAAAAGGCGAATACGGGGTGCTGCGGGGGAAAGCAGGAGCGTGGGTGACATAACTGACTCATCAAGCGGTGTGCCTAGTTATGTCGCACGAGTAATACTGAAATTTTAAATTCTGCAATGTTCCCAATTTTTAAATGATATACTGTTTAACTGAAAAAATTGAAAGCAGAGTCCGTAGACTACTAGCCATGTCCACTAAATGGATAGCGATGCCTACTGCCTCAACCTCGTATCTTAAAAATGGCTTCATTTTTGGAGACAAAAAAAAACTGATTATATGTTTTTTTCTTGAAGATTGTACAAAACTAGATATGGGTATGTAATTTGATAAGTAAATTGTTACCTATCAAATAACTTCATCATCATCATACAACTACATCATCTAGTTTTGCACAATTACTAAGAAAAAATATATAATAAGTTTTTTTGTCCAATTAAATTTAGCCATTTTTAAGATACGAAGTTGAGGCAGTAAGGCTTCGATAGGTCAAATAAACCCGCAGGAGCCGTTTAGTGGACGATAAAAAAGTTTAATAAGAGTCAGCACTATGCCGTCACACATTAAAAGAAAAAAAATGACAGACAAGTCACAGTGACCAATAACAACTGACATTTTTGCAAGACAAACACGGATTCTGTAAACAAAAAGCGTTTTTTGGTGTGCGCATGATACTTATATGATAAGAAAATTATTAAGATAACATCGTTTTTTACTTACAGAGTAATATTCAATTCTCACCAATAATTTGCTAAATATCTCTTTTGTAATGATCACCCGTGCTCGAGCGTTTTCTACAGAAGTGTTGAAAGTTGTCAACAATGTTGCTAAGCAAAAGTTTGTTGTGACTCTTGGAAGTAGTACGTTTTAAAAAATTTATTTATTTGTAAGGACCTATAATAGTTAAATGTATGTACTTTAAAGTAAATGTCCTTTTAATTTGTTGTTTTAGATGAAGCACAGTTAGATTATAAAAAACAAGACCAAGAAATAACTTTTATCCATACCAATGTACCAAAAGCATTTCAAGGAAAAGGAGTAGGAAAACTACTGGCACAGGTATAATGCAATTTTTAATCAATATATTATTATTAATCATATAATTTATATAGATTTTTGTATTGATTAATAAATTGTATAAAATGCTTTCTTTGCTGATAAGAACATAGAATTTTATTTGTACTAAAGTAATACAATTTTATTCCTTCAGCATGCTTTCGATTATGCAACAGAAAATAAGTTTAAAGTGATCTGCAAGTGCCACTTCTTGGCTAAATATTATCAAGACAACATCAACCAGTACAAGGATCTTAAGGTGACTCTGCAGTTGGAGTAAATCATGGATACTGAGTTGAGCAAATGTAGAATACTTTATTATATAAGACAAAAATACTATGGAAAAGCTAAAAAAATTGCAAATGAGATACTGTCACAACATACAAATTCAAATGAGTTATTATTCTATCATGGAATAGCTAATGTTCTTGAAGGTCAAGTTCAAAAAGGCATAAATGATTTATCTTCACTTCAGTCAGATAAAGATTTACAACTAGCCGTGTATATAGCTCTAATTTTTAGTTACAAATTGATCAGTTCACATGATAAGGAGGAGTTGTATAATTTGGAAACTAAATTAAAAGAAGAACGTAAACAGGCAGGTGCTACATCCTTCTACTATGCTGGCCTTTTCTTGTCGCTTGCTGAGAAGTATGAGAAAGCTGGTGATCATATAAATAAATCTCTAAGAAAGGATTCAAACAATATTAACTCTATTATTCTAAAAGGCTGGAATGATATGCTTTCAAACACAGGAGATTTAAAGAATTCTATTTTAGATTGTTTTGAATTAGCACTACAGAAAAATGACAAAAATATTGATGCATTGTTGGGTGTTGCCAAATTCAAATATTTGGTTGGTGAATTTGAGTCATCTAATTTATTTCTGGATAAACTTATTGTTCACTATCCGAGAGAAGTAATACCATTGATTGAAAAACTGAACAATGAGTTTGCCAACTTAAAATGGGAGTCCGTTTATGACACAGTAGAAAGGATATTTTCAATTGAATCAAACAACATTAATGCTTTAAAAATAAAGATTTTTATTGCCTTGTGTAAAAACTGTGATTATATTGAAGCAGTTGACCAACTCAATACTTTTTTTTCTGTGCTCGAGTCTGAAGAATCTACCAATGGGTACCAGTTTCTGAACACTGCACAAACATTTTCCAAGGCATGCGGCAGAAACAGTGCTGTTTTATCTCAGGTGTACAGGTTCGTGCAGTACGCTTCTGAGATGTACCCAAGTAATGTTGAATATTTATGTGAGGTGGGCTACCAATGTGTATTACAGGGGAAACATAAGGACGCTTTAAACTTTTTCAAAGCAGCTAGTAAAATCGATAGTAATTCTATCATGTCCCTATGTGGCTTGACAATCTGTCAAATGTTTGAGAATGGTCCGAGTGAACAAGTCTCTCAGCAAGTAGAATTGCTGTTTGAGATGCAAGGAACAAATAAATTTCCGATGCTCTACTTGCTATTGGCTCAATTGAATAGCAAGAACCCCAAAGCACAATCATACCTCAACAAAGCCATAGAAATTCAAATTTCTTTAGCAGCAGCATATCCCCTGGGCCTGACTTATATAAAAAAACTAGATCCAGATTTCCTATTGGAAGTTTATAAAGAGTTTAAGAAACATATCCCAAAGAAACCCCTCGTAATAACTGGTTGTTTGCCGTACATGCAGGAGAGTACAAACCCTGTTTATATTAGTTGTGAAAAGCTATTGAGCACAATATGTAAAGCATGTCCCGGACTCATACCCGCATTATATGAGCTTGCCAAATTAAGGTTTTTATTCGGTTTTGCGTCTGAGGCCTCGAAGTTATGTCAGCAGGTAATCGAACTTGATAACACTCATGCCGGGAGCCACGTATTACTGGCTCAGATCTTTGTGCAGCAGCAATCCTACAGTAAGGCAGCCCAAAGCCTCGAAATGTGTTTAAGCTACAATTTCAAAGTCAGGGATAGCTCGATGTATCATTTCTTACAAGGTGTCATATTGAAAAGCTCAAGTCAGATGCAAGATGCTCTGACGAGTTTCAATACGAGCCTTCAAGTTGGATCTAAAAGCGGCATAGGTGCGAGTAAACAGAACGAGATTGATTTGAACATAATCGACAAGGCGACATTATATTTGGAAATAATTGAGCTGCAAACTACTTTGGGTCTTTTGGGAGACGCTGGGAAAATGATGCAGGTAAATATATTATAGCCTATGCTTATCTTACTTTATGATTTAGTAATCTATCCTTGTTGACCTTGTTTGTTAGGGTTTCGTACCCAAAAGGTGAAAATGGGACCCTTTGACTCTCTGTCTGTCCGCCCATCTGTCTGTCTCTAGACCGTATCTCAAGATCGGTTATAGCCTAGAGACTTAAATTTTTCACAGATTTAATGTATTATATCTGTGAAAAATTTAAGTACTCCTCTATAGCAACAAATACTCAAAACAAAAAAAAATGTTTAAGAGTTTTGTTTTGCGTTTGCTCTCATACAACAAACGTGTTTGTTTGACGGTTTCGTCCTATTGACACTGGATTGCGCAACAGTACGTCTACATCGCGTTATCGATGCTATGCCGTAACAATTTAAAGCTATTAACCTTTTGGAATGACGTTTTCTCAATTTTTAGCCATTTACTGGTACGGAACCCTTCTTGCGCGAGTCCAACTCGCACCTGGCCGGTTTTATTTTTGGTTTTTAACTTTGATGATTGATTGTAGGAAGCGATTCAGGAATTAGCCTACACGCCCGAAGAAAGCCGCCTGTCTATAGCGCGCGCGGATTTGGCTCTCAAGAAAGGAGATATTGACAATGCGATAGACATATTGAACGAGGTTAAACCTGGTCAGCCTTACTACTTCCAAGCTCATAGCAAAATGGCGCATATATACTTGAAGGAGAAAAGAGATCACGCTATGTTTACGAATTGTTTCAAGGAAATTGTCAGTAATCATCCTATGGCCGACGCGCATACTATGATGGGAGATGCCTTTATGTCTATCCATGGTAATGATTCTATTTGATAAATGTTATTCATACAGAAATCATATCTTGGACAGAAAAAATATGTATTTTACATAACATTGATTTTCAGAACCCAAGCAAGCAGCAGAAGCCTATGAAATAGCCCTCAAAGGTAGTCCCAAAGATGTTCAGCTAGTGAAAAAACTTGGCGTTGCGTTATACAAAATGCATGAATATGATAAAGCCTTGCAACACTATGAGAACGCTATCAAAATAACAAATGACGATGATATCAAAATGGAATATTTTGAACTTCTCATAAAGGTAATATGGGAATTTGGTTCTGTTGCTATGTGCATTTCTTAACCATAAGTTTTAAAATGTTATTTTAATGTTTGTTCCTTTATTCCAGCTCAAACAATATGATAGGGTTGACTCCATAATTTCATCAGAATTGAATCTGCCCTACAACAAAGAAAAAGACAAGAAAACCCATAAGCGAAGAATACAACTGTTGCTTCTACAGGCGAAAAATCGGGAGATAAAAAACCCAGCGGCTAGCAACACCAATCTTTTGTTGACAGAAGCTAAAGAGTTGCAAAGTTCTGTGCTAAAGCGAGTGGAAGTTGACTCGAGGGGAGATGTCAATGAGGAGAAAAAGAAACTGTCAGCGATCCTTTGCGCGCTGGCAAAAGTGAAATCGGTGAAGGAACCAGCTATAGCTATTCACTTGTATTCCGAAGCTTTGATACATTGCCCGCGGGAGCCTAATACATTGTTGTCGCTAGCGAAACTGTTCGCGCAGGTGATTATTATGTATCCACATATACTTACTAGAGGTCGCCCTGTAGTCGAAATTCGACCATAAATATTTTAATCCATCCTGTAGAGAAGCTTGAAAAGTATAATCTAGTCACTTAATTTTGGCATAAAGGTCTTCGTTACCGGGCATTTGAATTTTATAAAAAAACACAAGTTATGTCAAAATATTGTAGTGTGCGTAGTGGTTTATTTACTAAAAAAATATGTAAGATAAAAGCGTATTTTAAAATAATATTGGTATTCCCCGCTTGTCCTCCATATCAACTATAACTGGGAGAAATTTCATGCCTTTACGTCTACGCGTCTTTCGAAAAAAAGGGTACAAAGTTCTCCGCTCGCGTATTAAAATTTAGATTTAAGGTCATGAATTTAAAAAAATCTTTCGTCAGGTAATTTCCCAAATCATTTGTAGGCATCATGTAAACTCAACAAAAGTTTAAGTTCTTACTGTTTTCTGACAAATTAATGTTTTCAGATGAACAACACGGAGAAGTGTGAGCAGACATGCGCAGTGCTTCTTAGCGCTGACCCCAACAACGAGGCGGCTGCCGTCATGATGGCTGACTTGGCGTTTAGAAAGGTACTGCACAATACGGCCCTTGTTTTAAAAATAAATTTTACAACAAGGGCTTTTTCAAAATAATAAAACTTAAATCTTACTAAACTTTTTCACAAAACTGGTGTCGATATTTTCTTTCCTATGTCTGGTATTGGACAACCTTTACTAAATAATTAAAATTTTAATCTCTCTCAATTATAGTCTTTTAATTGCTGCCTGTTCACGTTAAAATAAGCAAAACGTCCGCAAAGCCTTTTGTTATTCCATAGCAAATGTTACAACATAGTCTGGATATTGGTTTAATGTCTTGTTTCAGGTGGACTTTGAGAGCGCGGCGCGTCACCTTACTCAGATACTGTCGGTGCGCGCGCGCAGCTGGGCCGCGCTGGCGCAGCTCATCGAGGTGCAATGGCGGCGTGCTGAGCTACCCGACGCGGTACGAGCACTCAACGCCGCAGAAACAGCTAATCCGGACGAAGGTAATGCAATACAGAAACAGAAACAAAACTATGTGACTTTATATATATTACGTGCATTGCCAGCCTATTTATGAAGGAATAGCGATTGAGTAAAGGGATAGGGAATAAGGTGAAGGCAAGTCGGGCCTCCGGTAAAATCACTTACTGGATGAAACAGAGCCATGCCAGTTTTTTGAGAGGAGATGACATGGTGCGTTGAAATGATTGAGTTCAACTCAATTGTGCACGGGACCCTATGTGTGGGTAAGCCTCGTTTACTAGAATGATGCCTGCCACATCAATGAAAGTTGTGTATTTACAAGTGAACGCTCACATAGGGCCGCGCATATGAGTTCAACTATGTTGAACACTGAAGTTCCCTTTTAAAAATAACTTATACACGCACCATCCCCCAGGCTACTCGTACTGCGCGGGTGTGTGCGCGATGTACGAGGGCAAGGTGAACGCGGCGCTGCGTCACCTGAATCGCGCGCGGCGGTCGCAGTGGGGCCGGCCCGCCGCCAGACGTATGGTGATGCTGTGTCTCACACAACACGCCGCCGACGGTGATGGGAGTGACGAGTCGTGAGTATAAATAATATTATATAAATAATATTATTATTCTTGCGGCTTAATTTGACACCTGGCTCGTTTGACGTTTCTTCTCAGTACTGACGTTTTGTATATCTTTTTTGTTTGAAAATTAAATAAATATTTATACGTATAACACGTATAACGAATTATAAAGAAAAATCATAATATTATGCATATTGACTTGTAGAAATTATTTTAATCAATAAAATGTGTTTTAAAAACATACGGCCCATATTGCAAGTTGGCTATCCTAAAAAAAATCTAGGTGTTAATCTAGGGTTTCAAGTAACTACATACCTAATTTAATTAGAATCGCTCCAGCCATGCCATTTACTAAAATTCTAATTAAATTATAGTAACACTACTGTGTCAGACATGAAAAGTAAAAAAAAATAGCTTTTAATTTTTTTTTGTTAACGCTACTCGAGAGCGCAAGGCAAGAGCGGGCTGCCATTGACATTTCGAGCCAGGTGCCTAGTTTATTCGCAAGAGTTTCAAGAATTCCCTGTGTCTAAATTCGTTTATCGCGAATCGTACATATTCCGGTATAAATGTATCCTTTGTCCTTCTACGGGACTGAAAGCATATCCATATATTTCAACAAAATCGGTACAACGGTTTGGGCGTAAATAACATCTGTCGAACAAAGTTGTGGAAGACTATCTGTAAGTGGTGAAACTGGCCCTTAATATAGTTTTTTAACCCATGTGCGTGACGTAAAATGCTATTCAAAAAGTCAGGCCACACACAATGTTACTACGTCTTATCTTAAAAATTGACGCCGCAGAACGCCGTACCGTAGTAATTTCCTTGCCGCCTTGTCGCGAAAAATGTCGACGTATCCGATGAAACGCATTGCTGTGGCCTAGTTCAAATTATTATGAACCTTATGGTGCAACACCATCTTTAACGAACCACATGACAATTACAGAGACACTCGTCTACTGGCGCTGCGGACTGCTGAAAAGTTACTAGCGGAGGTGGCTCCGGCAGAGCGAAAGGCGTTACAGGCTCTGGTGACGCTGGCGACACGACAGAAGTCGGCCGCGGAACGTGTACTACAGGACCTCCTGCCGCTGGTCACAGAAGACGGCTATCAAGACGACCCGCTCATTATATTGGCTATTGCTAATGCGTAAGTTCAACTATGTCCTTATTAGGGAGGTTAGATTAGCCTTAGGTCTGCGAAAACGCTAGTAATTTTCTAGCATTGTAAACCTAAGTTATTTAGTCGCACCCAAATAACGTAAGTCCGTCAACTGACTACAATTCAGTGTCTTCGATGGAGATCGATGTATCAGCGTGATATTGTAGTATGTGCGTATATGGCCGCATAAAGATATTTATTTTTTATTTTATTGTGTCTTCAGAAAACTTACAGCTTGCACAAAATACAATAAGCATAAAATCAATAGAGATCATAAAGCCAATTAAAAGTTTTCAC
>JAOTAV010017789.1:0-24195 GCA_026546445.1 Cyclargus thomasi
CCCGCCCGCGCCCGAACACGCCGCGCACCTCGCGCACGCCGCCAAGGGCGTGGAGGCCCTCGGCGTACTTGTACAGTACCTAGTGTTTCAGGTGAGCGTCCTCTATTAACATAAAGTGCCGTCCCTCGGGAGCTGGAATTAATATTATGCAATCTGAAATTAAAATCATGGCCGACTAATAAAATATAGTTCGCCTCTATTTTATTTGTCACGAAGGGATGTTTATGTATTTTATTCAGAATTAATGATATTTATTGTATTAAAAACACAGTGGTATAGATATGGTCGTGAGTTTCAGCTAGAGGAGGCGAACGGCAGCGGTTGGCGGGCTGAGGCGGAGCGATGGCGCACCCTCGCCGCCGCCGAACGCGCCGCCGCCGCACGGGCCGACACAGACCGCGCCGCGCGCGCACAGAAGGACTTCGACACCAGTATGCATCTCCCCTCCCTATTATATAGCATTATAAAATAAGGAAAATAGTTATGATTGTGGTAGGAAATGCAAAATTAGTTAAAAAAAATCACATATTAGACAGTCGATAAAAAGAGCTCATTTAAAGGATGCAACTGAGTTTATAAAAATACACTTTATTAAATGACCTCAATCTTTAATAAAAATAACAAAATGATTTAGCCGATAGACGCATTTGTGTTTGTGTTAATGAATAATGTTAATCGTCGCTACCGAGAATCGCACGTCGCGGTTCACATTTGGGTCAAACTTTTTGTTTCGAACACAATAAGTGCTTCGCTTGTTGCGGCGGTTCTCATCAGATGTGAACGGAGCTTCGCGCGCGCTGCCGAGCGACGGCATCTTCTACTAGTATTCTACTGGATAGAATAGCAAGTTTAGATGACGGGGAAACATTTACGATCTACGACGGCAAGTGAGAAACGTCGACGTTAACTTGTAATTAAACGTCCACATCGTCTCTTTCCAGTCGCGGAATGCCTGAGCAAGATCTCTGAGCTGGAGCGCGAGGTGTCAGCGAGGGAGGAGGCGCGGGGCGAGGCGGCCGCCGCACACGCCGCGCAGCTCGCACAGCTGGCCGGCGACGTGCGACACAGAGAGGTCGGTATACTGCACGTGGCCTGGTAACGGGGTTCATCATGATTCATTCATACAGATTATTATCTGTATTATATATTCAATTCCGTTGTGCGCGTGTAACACCAATGAAAGTTATTTCACACGCGCATGCACACATAGGTTTGCGCGCACGACTCGTTGAACTATCTGTAGCGAGCCGGGGAGCACTAATCGGTCGCTGCTCTTTCTCAGGACACCATCGCCGCCCTGAAGGAGGAGGTGGCGGAGAGCCGCGCGCGGTTGCACGCGCACGGCGAGCTCGAGCGCACCCTGCGCGCGCAGCTCGACGCCGCACGGCAAGACCTTGACCAGGCGCGCCGAGACCTAGACCAGGCACACCGAGATCTGGACAGAGCGCGCGCTGCCCAAACCGACGCCGTCGACGACGCGTCCGAGGACTCCGACGTGTCGACCGCTGGAAGCGACGAGCACGGCGACGTGTTCGACGACAGCTTCGGCGACCGCTCGGACGAC
This sequence comes from Cyclargus thomasi, assembly GCA_026546445.1. Classification (NCBI taxonomy): domain Eukaryota; kingdom Metazoa; phylum Arthropoda; class Insecta; order Lepidoptera; family Lycaenidae; genus Cyclargus; species Cyclargus thomasi. The sequence goes on from JAOTAV010017789.1 coordinate 1,565, forward strand.
CTCGGCGACCGGACCGGCGACCGATCGGCGCCGCGGCCCACCCCCAAGACCCGCACCGTGAGCGACGCCGCCTGCGACCCGGTGCTCTTCGAAGCCGAGGACGATTGCGACCTCCGGCTCGACTCGAAGGAGCTCAGCACGGACCCCACCGAGCTCGCCGCCGAGGTGAGCCCGACCGATATTTAATTACGAGCGATTGTACCGTTATCGTGTGATTCCGTAACGCGTAAACCCATAGACAAGCTCTGGTATAATTTCAAGGTGACTCTGAAACGTTTCAGGTGCGGTCGCTGCGGGCGGTGATAGAGATGAAGCAGGCGGAGCTGGCGGCGGTGCGCGGGGCGCGGGCAGAGGCTGGGGCGGAGCGAGCGCGACGCGCGGCGGCGCAGCGGGTTGCGGCGGCGGCGCGGCAGGCGGCCGAGGAGCTGCGCGAGCGACTGGCCGCGCGGCAGAGCGACGCCGACCGGCTGCGCGACGACAACCGCCGGCTGCGCGAGCTGGCTGCGCGCGACCGCGACCACGCCGCCCGCCTCGCCGCACACAACGAGGAGCTCCGGTACAAGCTCCGCCAGAAGTCGCAGGTACGCAGATGTTAAAAGTTTTTCGTATGTTACTTTGGTGCGACTACCGAACGCTGTTATGAATAAAATAGTTTGGAGGATTAAATCGGAGACGTTTTGAAATTAAAAAAAAATTCGTTACATGAAAGAGTTCGTCGCGGGAAGGAGTGAAGGATGAAGTGATAGGCCCCATCCTTTAGACTCATATTATAATATTATTTATAATATGAGTATTATTAAATGTGAAGGAGTAACGACAGCAACAATAAAACAATAATTTGTCAGTATACTTGGACTTCTATTGCCCCGAAACAAACGCTAGTCTAGTCAGATTAGTATTTGTTTAGGCAGTCGCCTGTCGTCATAATCATACGTAGACTTTTTGACACACGCACTCTCACACTTCCTCGTTCCTTTTAGAACGAAAATGCTGATTGAGGATATGTGTTGTGTCGCAGGTAGTGTCGCTGCTGGCGGGCGCGCGGCGTCGTTCGCTGTCGGGCGGGTCGGCGCGCTCCCCCTCTCCGCCGCCGACGCCGCCCTCCCCCGCTTCCCCCGCCGCCTCCCCCTCACCCGGCTCTACCCCCTTGCCTGCTCCCCTGCCTGCGGTGAAGGGAGTCGTCGAGAAGCACGACTCCGTCAGCTGGGTGCTCGAGATAGAAGAGACGCCCGAGGAAATGGCCACCAGGTAAAAGTTGGACCTAGAACAAAACCTTCCAAATTAAAAAAAAATTGTAGATGGTGTCACACAATTGTAGTGGCAAAAAAGATTTCGATCATTATCACATCATTAGACCTAAACTTTAGTATTTTAAGATGACTTTTTGTAAAAATGTATGTGTTATTCAATGGTATATCAAATGGTAATTTGAAATTTATAGGACAAAGTGTTGTTTCTTATAAATAAAATACATTGTATGTTATTCGAAGTATAACTTATTTGCCATAATCAAAATCAGACTCTTAATACTCGATGTAGGTACAAAATAATATTTCTCATATCTTATCTTATGGTATTTTCATACATACTTTATAAAAATGTAATTTATTTTGATAAATAACACGCCATTAAAAAACCAAAAGATCATTAACATAATAATATCAAGTATAGAAGTGCACCTTTAACTAAAAGAATAAGACTGCGTCAGAATAATGAGAATAAATGATAGGTTCAACTTATAGTAGTTGTTTCTGTCAAGTTGAATGTTTCTGGTGTGGCGCTATATTCAACTCTAAAAAAATTGTTCCACCACCATTTGGAATGTAAAATCCACATCCATGTGATGGTGCCCATCGCTCGTTACGGATCAAGACTAGCGAGAAAATAACTTTTCGATTTACATTTATGTAAATGTGTTACAGGCTGGCGCGACGGTCGTCGTTCCGGTCGGGCGGCAGCAGCAGCGGCAGCAACGTAAGCAGCAACGGCGCTGGCGCGGGTGGGGTGAAGCGACGCGGTGGGGGGTCGGCGGGCAGCTCCCCTGCCCCCGCGTCCCCCGCGCCCGCCGCCTCCAAGCTGTTCCGCGCCGAGCTCGACTTCCCCCCCGCGCCGCCGCCGCTCAAGGAGTCAGCGGGGGAGGCCATCTACATATACGACGACTCGCGCTACTGAGCCCCCCCCCGCGCCCCGCGCCTTACCCCCGCGCCTGCCCGCACCGCGTCCGCGCCGCCCTGCGCCGGACGTCAGCGCACTCGTAATGCATGCTCTACTCGCAATAGTATTTTGAATGGATTTAATCGATAATATTATTTATGAGCTTACTATAGTTAACGTAGGTCTAGCAAGCGTTAGGCGAAAGCTCGCGGTGATATATGTTAGTGTTCCCCGGGTTTCGGCCGGCCACAGTGTCGAGGTGTAGGTTTCGGACTGTCGGAACTCACCGAGTGATGTAGTGATGATCTCGTCGGCGCGGAGGCCGGCTGTACGTGGTGCCCGGGCTCCGCCTCGACGGAGACGATCGTGTACCTGTAAATTGCGCCAATGGATATAATATAACGACTGTTTTCTATATTATTATTAACACCCTGTTTACTCGAATTCTATCGACCGTTTTTCATGTAACATACCTCTACTAGCTCTCCTCTCGCCGCTGTCCTCTTTTCTACGTGACGATGTCTCTCGTCGCTTCGTTGGTGCAATATATTCTGTTCGGGAGTGTAGACGGACCGATGTGCTCGCAATATTATGTTAAACGTTATAGGCGCGTCGCCCGTCGACTTGACGATTATATCTCGGAGTTAGTTTACGTGTTGTTTTGTGTCGATTGTAATATTTATATTATATAATAGTTCGTTATGGTTGTTGGCATCGTTTTTTATTTTTATGTACAAAATATCAATTTTTATGAAAAAATGTAGCGTTAAGCGAGGTGGAGAATGTTAAGTCACTAAAGTACGTAGTTAAGCTTCGATGATAGTTTTTATATCGATAGTGATTATTGTATTGCTTGTGAAGTATCGTACCGCGGCGGCGCGCGGCGCTGTAGTCGAACCAAAGAGTCCCCGCGCGCCGCCCGCGCCGTCGCCCGCGCCGCACCGCGCCCGCGTTACCTGCGCCCGCGCATACCGCGACGCGCCGCACCGCGCCGCACGGCGCTGCGACTGTCGCATGCCGGTCGCTCGTGCGAACTTATTCACTTTTATTTATTTTTTAAGTTAAACAATGTTATAAATAATACCATTCCAAAATTAAGAATCGTAAGCAAAAGAAATAATTACTTGATTAGGAGATTATCTATTAATAAAAAATAAAGTATTAATGAAAGAAAAGTTTTTCATTTATCTCACCTCCTACTACGCAATAACCATTATTATAAATAATAATATACACTAACAAAAATCTACAGGGCTACGAAGTAAAAAGATAATTATTATTTTAATGTATGCTATCGTTAAAAAAGTTAGCCTCTGGGCGATAAAGACCTGTAGGGGCCTACTACCTACAAGGCTAAAGATCACTTTATCGTAATTTTTCTTGCAAATAAGTTTTAATTATCACAGTTAATTGAAATAGATTTTTAGATTAAGTGTTTTATCAAAACTATTTAATTTTATATATTTTTTTTAATTTGAATTAATAAAATGTAGGTACTAAAATAAATTGCAGCCTTTTCCTTATTGCTATTTTTACGACCTTTTCGGTCTCCAGCAGACCTAAAAAGTTCGTAATAGCATAAACCAATTATGTAACAGCAATATTGCAAAGGAAATGCTGTACAATTCGTATCGGTATATTTTGTTAAAAAATTAAATAGTTTTGATAAAATAGTTACTTCAAAATTATTTTAAAATAATTGTGAAATCACTCTTTTGCAAAATTAGTAGTTATTTACAATATTGCGAAGACCATGTAACACGATTACTTAAATATCTGAAATGTTATACATAATGTTAGTCTTGAACCTACCAACTTACCGACCACATTCGTGTAAGCGTCACCGTGAAACTATTGAAAAATCTCTTTCGTCTTGTATCAACAGGGTTTGAGAAAAATAAGTAATAGTTCTTAAGGGTGTGTAAATTAAAAAAAAATTAAGCATAATTTAGAAAAATAATTATTTTGTATTGCCGTACTAGCAATGCCATCTACTGACCAGTAGTTGCAAATATATAGTTCAGTTTAAAATAAGCAGATGGCGCCTCTTTGATTGTACAATGTGCGAACAGTTAGCTGTGGATGTAACTTGTATTTGAAACGTATGTTTTTAATTACTAATTATTAGTTTTTAATAATAGATAAAGCAGTGAGAGTTTAACCCGTCAGTTCGTTTGCCCCCTAATTTTATACAAAAATATATTACGAAAGAGTTTCAATTTATTCATGGAATTTTTTGTATGTACCGACGTGTAGGTACCACGAGAAAGTTCTATTTTGACCTGGCAGAGGCTCGCCTCTTGCATGTTATTTGCAGTTAAATTAGGTTAATTAATACATAATATATTGTAGATACTCAAAATAATCTTCCTGCTCTCTCCACTTTACGCCGAACTACGCATTACGGTATGCTACTTTAATATAACAAGGTCATACTTCACACGTGACACGCGTCCACCAGGCTTTGATCCAAAGATCGTAACCCACTAGGCCACGGATGGTCTTAAATGGTGAAACCACCTCATCAGTGTGTGAGACTGACTGTAACAATGCAGATGTAGACAAGTTCTGTAGATCTGGAAGATCTGGAACAAAACAACAAAAACAGAACAAACGGTAGTTACGCGCTGTTCTGTAGTCTGTAAAGCTGTAAGTATAATAGTACTAAATGATTCCATAGACCAATTATTCCTCTATGTTAGTACTAAATATTTTGTGGCTGAAATTGTTAATGAACCGTATTATTGAAAATAAACACCGTTTAATAATAATATCATTTATTAATTGTATCTTTGTCTCAAGACTAATAAAGCCGCGCGAGCGCCACCACACGCCACATTGTCGGCGCTAGTGCCGCACCGACTAGTTAATGGTGTCCTTTGTTTTTAATCGATTTTTTTTCGGGTTAATTTAAATAACTAGCAACGGAGTGGCAATCGTTATGCCACTCCGTTGCGCTAAAAATCGTTTACGCGATAAACGAATTTTAGTGCCGTAGGATTTCGGGATAATAGTATCGTATGTCCTTCCGATATTATAGAATCGCTAAACAAAATGTATTGAAATCACATAAGCGTTCTTGATGACCTTCATTTACATTTCCATACATGTCTTTTGGCGGTTGTATGAAGAAGCGAAAACGTTTGGGTGTTGGCTAACCCCCCTGATGTAAGCGTTCAGTACCCGAGCTGCGAGACCCCGCGCCGCGTGGTCTCAGGCAGCTTACCGACTCCAAGTAATGGCGACTGTTAATCGCTCACACAAACAACTCTCTTATAATAAATAGCCACAAAAAAATTAAACTCCAAAGCATTGCCAGATTGTCATGTCACCTGTAGACTGGGGCGACCGGGCAGGAGAACGGCCTCTGCGCTCGATATAAAACCGAAATTCGTGCATCCCGCCTCAAATATCGTTAATATCTTGAGATGTGTGTACGTGTGGCGGTCGCGGTGTGCCTGCTTTACGGTACGTTGGGTTTTTACTTAAATTTTATTTATTATTATTCTATTACATAAAACTTTCGTAATCTCGGCACAATCTCCGACAGTAGATAGAAGCATAAATATGTAATTAGTATGTAAATTTCGCATCACACACTTGGACAGGTAACTAGCCCCCCTAGACAAGTGACAAGCGAATATCGTTTACGAAAATGGCTTTGCGTGTTTTTGCAAGGGATTGACATTTTCGAACGAAGACTAGATCACGTGACTTATCGTTCGACAAAGTCTATCCCATACATAAACACGTCAAGTGAATTTCGTAAACGATAATCGCTTTCCACATGTCTAGGTGGGCAGAGCTACCGCTTGTAACATAATATTAGTACAAGTACCTGTGGCTGGCAAAGGTTGATCTGAGTGTAGTCCCGAGGCGGTGATCGCCTGACGCTAACGCCGGCAGCTCCTAATAGTTAAATCACAAAATATTTATATTTATATTTTTCACTATTAATTGAATTTGCCCGTTCGGCGCTGCGAATACGCATCATTCGTCGCGGCTTTGTGTTTCAGCCCTTAACGACAATGTCACGGTCGCGAGCTCACGACCAGCGCAAGTGTCACCGAACTTTACTCTACTCGTTAGCATACAGCTGATTAGCTACTTACACATAATAAATTATCATAATAAGTTACCGCTCGAGTAGACATATATGTCTATTATATTTTTCTTAAAATAACATAAGTATTCGCTTGTGTGTATAATACATTCTTATGTATTATACGGTATTAAGAAAAATGGCTTAAAGTTGCCGCTGTAACGTGGTCTGGATGTGGAAGATTTTCTTATCAAGTTGCTAGTGCAAAAGGTTTGCAAAGGGTCGAGGTGGAGTCGATATGAGACCTGCTGAGACTAATGCGTCCTACGGATTTAATGAGTTACTTAAGAAAGCAGTTTTGAAGAATTTCTCCTTAAAATGTGTTATTGTTTTGTGTCAGTGGAGCGGCGCTTTCTCCGACAGATTATTTGTATCAGGACGATTTTGTTGTACCTTCAATACGCGATCACTTTTATTATTTTACAGGACTACACAGCACAAACAGATAGACAGACAGACCGACAAACAGATAGAAGAGATATTAATCGTATATCCATGCTTCCACATCTTTATTCCATACAGCTCCGTCCTCCATACGAATATTTTAAATACTAAAGTGTCTATATGTCTCGTTGGGAAGACCATACCAGTTTCAAAGTATGAACTTTGATTCCAGGAGAAGGACATACGATACTATTATCCCGAAAAAATGTACGGTTCCTACGACACTAAAATTCATTTATCGCGTAAATGATTTTTAGCTCTAGATCTTCTAGATCTAGTTATTTATATACTGTTAACCCGAAAAAAATCTATTAAAGAATAAGGACATGAATATGGCGCCGACAATATGGCGTGTGGTATATTATTCTTGAGACAAAGATACAATTAATAAATAATATCATTATTAAACCGGTGTTTATTTTCAATAATACGGTTCATTAACAATTTCAGCCACAAAATATTTAGTACTAACATAGAGGAATAATTGGTGTATGGTATTAAACACTGCATAGATCTATCCCGGACGCGGGCCGGGCGTTGTACTCGGCGGGCTCACGCGCAATTTGCAAGTATTTTGTACAAACACGATAAATAATCGAGTTACCGTCGTTGATGCTAGTCGCCCCCCGCCCCCGCCCCTTGCTCCTCGTCCTTCACCCTCGCCCCTCGCCTCATCGCTGACGGATGAATGACGCGTTTTATTCCCTGCTATTTCATCCGAACAAACGCTCCATAATGGGAAAATTTAATTATATTCGTATCGAATTCACTAAGCTCAATCGGGGCGGGTCGAATTCGACTCTATTTGATGAAAAAAAAAAACAAAATGGAAAAATGATTCAAACTATAAATGAATAGAATCACGAGCTGCAGTTTAACAGCCAGGCGGCAGGCGGCGGGCTTTTGTTCTGGCTCTAGTCGACTATTACTTTGAAATATTATAACATCAACATATATAAATGTAATAATTAGGTGATCGTACTAATCAACCACTTCGGTCCTGCTTCCAGCGGCGACGGGGTGCGAGGACACCGAGGCGAAGCTGAGGTTCTATTATGAGTAAGTATTGAAATCACCCGTAGGCTTGCAATTTGGCTTTATAGGTAGGCTTTATTTGGCGTTAAATCTTATGAGATAGTTTAAAACGCACTACGCTATTCGTTACATTATGAATCTACGACGTATGCTGTCGGCTTAGATTGACACGACCGACTGAATTACAGAGGTACTGTGAAAAAGTTTCTCTCATGGTGAATACATCTAAAACGATTGCGTCGCCTTCTGCCACCTTTTAGTCAAAGCTCTCATAAGCAAGAGCCTCCTCTTGCCAAAGTAATATAAAGAAATTAGTAAATCATGTACGGAGAAATGGGCCGCGAGCGTTTTAGATGTGTGCTCCGCAGTATCTACGTTGGGCGGCGGGCCGCAAGTTATAAGCCTCAACTGGCACACCAAAAAAAATCGCATACGAACAAATATATGTCCGTTTGGCTTGTTTATAGGAAGGTGTTTCACTTAATCCTATATACTCTGGTCGTGGTGTTCCAGCTCTGTGGAGGAGTACGAGGAGGTGCCGCTGAGCGCCGGCGCGGAGCTGGTTGCCGCCGGTACCTGGTACAACAACACCAGACCCACCACCATACTCACACATGGGTTCACTGGTACGCACATTATATATTTTTCACACAATATTATAAATATTACAAAGGAGTTTTTGAGATGCTTGTTAATGCAGTTAATTTTAACAGAACAACGTGACTCTTCATTAGGCGTACTGAGCAGAATCGATTGTGGCAGTGCTGCTCTGCCTGTAAAAATTCAATGGTATACAGATAGTTCAACTCAGTTGTGCGCGTTACCCTATGTGTGTGTACGCTTGTGAATACACAACATTCATTCATATGGAAATTACGCGGCAGGCGTCGTCCGAAGGCTTACGAACCCATACGCTTGCGCGCACAACTGAGTTGAAGTAACTGTATTAAAGTGGTTCAGGCGTGGCAGACGGTCGCGCGATGCGGTCGCTGGCGGGTGCATACCTGCGGCGCGGACACAACCTCGCGCTACTGAGCTGGGAGTGCGGCGCCGCAGCACAAGGATCCTCGTACGGCACCTCCTACATCAACTGGGCCGTGCCCAATGCCATTAAGGTATGACTCTATAAATATAGGAATTAGGCTCCTTGTAGTGCCTAGCGCATGAGGTGAGCTTAACAAGATCATCGAAAAACATAATTGCTTCGATTGTGAAACTGTCCGCCGTGTGTAGAAGCGACTGTTGTAGTATAACACCATCATACAGAGACACTAACTACCCAGCGTCACGAATTAACACGTCACCAGCTGTGTTTATCACGCAATTTGTTATTTCAACCGTAATACTCTGATTGCACGTAATAAATAACAAATATGTAGCTAATTAATATTTTGTAGCTCATTACGACCGTACATAACATAGTGCGTATCGCTGGTGATATATTAAATCGGACGTTCACTGTGGATATTTGAGTATTTTATTTACACACTTCTTTGTATTTTCTGTTAATTAAAAATTAAAAGAATATTTGGTGGAAAATTCTGATGGCGTTCATTCTACGCCTACGGCCGTGACTTCGATCTAAATACGTCTGGTTGATGTCGAAGAACTTGATAAATATAGTCAGTTAGGGGACCTCCGTCAATTGGTCGTGATATGTCAAATCATTATAGTCAAGATCTGTCGTAACGCACAGTTCTGCCATCTGGCTATGCATCTGATAGTACATGTGACGTTCCCAGCTAGGCGTAGACCTGGCGGACGCGCTATGGACTTTGTCTCGGGCGGGTCTGGCGCTCGGCAGCACGCGGCTGGTGGGCCACTCGCTCGGCGCACACGTCTTCGGCATCGCCGGACACCAGCTAGCCCGCAGCGGTGTCCTGCTTCCGTGGTGAGTTGCTGAGGACCACGGGGTCACCGTAACCTGTGAAGTGTCGCTGTGATGTCAGTGTAATAAAGTCCCGAATATAACATAAGCCGTAAATTTACATAAATTTTGAAAGGCAAACTGCCACATAAAAAATATTCCTATAATACGTCGAGGAATTTTTTAGTAAGTACTGTCAGTTGTGACAGCGTCAAACACGTCCCATAAATTCTGTTTTCGTACATAAATATGGCGCTAGATACCCTGAGTTTCTCGGCAGTATAATCGGCCTGGACCCGACCGGCACCGGGTGGGACAGCCGGCCGGCGGCGCTGCGACTGTCGGCAGGCGCGGCGGCGACAGTGCTGGCGTTGCACACGGACCCGGACCGGTATGGCAGCCGTACGCGCGCCGGCACGATCGACGTGTGGCCCAACGCACGGCCCACGCGCGTTGTGCAGCCCGGATGCGCGCCACGACGCGGCGGCAGCGCCATGTTCTCCGATAAAGGTGATCGAGGATAGCCTATGTGTCGTAATCATTTATCATAGCTCCTAAACATTGGTGTCCAATCAATTAAGATTATCTCCTACCAAATATCCTCAGGGAAGATCTCTAGCTCCCTAAGGATTTCTAATAAATAGGTGCTGCGAATATGTGCATGTTATTAATTCTGTACTCTAAAAAGAACATTAGGCCGTATACGAATTGAGAAACCGCCTCCATTTTGGAAGTCGGTTAAAAATAAATCAAAATCTGCATATATATTCCAATACAAATATTAAAGACTTTCAATTTATTATTTGTATTGGAATAAAAACATTTATCTTTTACGATGTTCATCCAGATCTGTGCAACCACAACCGGAGCTGGCAGCTGTTGGTGGAGGCGGTGTCGCGGCCTGGCTCGCTGGTGGCGCAGCTCGCCCGCAACTACCGCGATTGGAAGAAGACAAGCAGATCTACCGGACAGAACGTCCTCGACATCGGGGAGTGCGACGGACACGCGTGAGGATATCTTTAAAACTTACTTCACATGAGAATAGCCCAATTTTTTCGATAAAACTCGGCTCGGAAGTAAAACAAATGAAAGCCTCGTTTGTTAGATTGCTCGATGTTTCTCTCGCGGGAGTAGTTTGATCCTAGCGTCCCATTTTTTTAAATATATTTGAAAGACCGAAGTTTAAAGTAGCAAACATCGTTAAATTCCCTCTGCTCTACAAACGAAAACATGTTTTGTTGTGATTATTAGCGAGTTAGCATGCTCGATCAGGGCCGAAGCCCCACTCACGCCGTTTCAGGCTTTCTTAGATATTCTAAGATGAAGTGTTGTGAAGGTAATTGTCATGGGTCCCACGACACACACACTATAACATAGTAATATCAACAAAAGTCGTCTTCCTCGTCAACCGAGTTGGTGTTGCAGGGTCCCGGGTAACTACTATCTGGTGACGCGGGCGACGGCGCCGTACGGGCTGGGTCCGGCCGGCCTGCACCCCCGCGACACCCGCGCCCGCGCTCCCCCCGCCGACGAGACCTCCACCAGCATATCCTTCGCGCTGGACTAGCGGCCTCACTGACCCACGGCGATGTTCCGTGTTACATCTGCTAACCGCTATCGGAGTGAGGGATTAAACCGTTTTGTAAAAAGAATTATTATAGACACTACAATGAAGTGGAAATTGTGTTTATGGTACTGTTGTGTCGTATTTTTAGTGTTTAGTACATATATGCAATATAAATGAATCCTTACCAGTCTAGCACTAATATTGATAAACGAACATTGTGATGTATTAGAATTGTGAAGTAGCCAAATAACGTGTATTGTAATTTTTCTAAAACAAAGCATGTAAAAATTTGTATTGTAATTCAAAATAATACAAAATAAACAATGCACCTTTGTTCGTAATTGGTACTCGATCGATGGAGGGTCGGACGTGGCCGGCGCGACGCAGCCTGAACTAAACAATCCCCGAAATTGCTTTTTAAAAAAGACAACCGCGACTGTCGCGCGACTGCAGTCGTCGCCGGCTACTATTAGAGAGGTTCCGGCTCTAATAAAGGCCCGTCGCCCGCCCTTTGACCCGACGAATTAGCGGCGGCCCTAATTAAGGCCGAAAGTTTAGCGGCCCCCGACCACCGCAGTTTTTTGGGGCCCTTTGACTTGGCAAATGATTGCAGAAGTTGGAAACGGATTTCACGGCCCACGGTCAAAGACCACCGTCACGGTCGGCTCCCGGATCTATACACATATTACACACTAGCGACCCGCCCCGGCTTCGCATGGGAGGTCATTTTTTTTTTAAGCTCTGAAAAAAAAATTAAAATTTTAAATCCGTAATATCTTTTGAATGGATTGTCCGAATGGAATAAAATAAAAAGTGATTTATAGCTATTGAAACAATATTGCTCAATAAACAGTTTCTTTGGATAAGGAGTAATATTTGACGATAATATGATCAATAAACCTAGGCTAATAATTTTAATCACTTTTATTGTATGGAAAAGTGGTTAAAATAGCTAAAATATGCTTGGTTTATACTATCGCGGACTTTTTGTAGACATTATTGAGTTCCACAACTTTTCTATAGAAGTCAACCATACATCTCTAACCATTTAGGCAGCGTTCGCGAGAATCGTTAACGCACGGCAGTTTTTTCGTCGGCTTACTCCACAATTTTCACTACCACAAATGATCCTATTTCCCCGGATAAAATATAGCCTATAAGGATTCGGAAGAATTCCTCTAAGTAATGATAAAATAAATTTTGAAATCGGTCAAGTAGTTTTTGAGCCTGTTCAATACAAACATACAAAGTTTGTATTGAATAGGCTCAAAAACTATTCTACTTCAAGAGCGTCCGTGGCCTAATGGGTAAGGCCTTTGGTTCGCACTCGAGAGGGTGCATTTCGAGCCCCGGTGGAATCATTTTACCAATGAGACCAATGAGACATTTTCCGATCTCAAGTACATAATACGGGTGCTCGTTGCCTTGGGAGAGCCATGCTTCGGCACAAATAGGCCGGCTCGACCGGAGTGATACGGCGATGTGCTGTATTTCGTTCAGTGAGTGAGTTTACCGGTGGCCCAAATTCCCTAATCCCTTTTCCCTATTTCCATTTTAATGTTAGAATCTCATGTATTCTTATTGAATAAATAAATTTAAAAAATCCCTATTCACTCATAGAGGCCGGCAACGCACTTGCGACTCTTTGGAGTCGACAGTGTCCATGGGCGACGGCTGTTGCTTTCCATTAGGTCACCCGTCTACTCGCTTGCGTAGATAGTATTTAAATATCAGTTACAAATTAAGATTACCAATTTTAGTCAAGTTCAAAATTGATTGTAAAACATTTTACCTAAAACAAGGTGCCTCACACTTCCCTATACAAGAAACAATATTATATTTCTACAAATATATACAACTTCCAAGCTAGTATTATAAATGCGAAAGTGAGTCTGTCTGTCTGTTACCTCTTCATTCCCAAACCACCAAACAGATTGTGATGAAATTTAGTATGGAGATACATTGATTGCCAGAGAAGGATATAGATTACTTTTTATCCCGGAAAAATGTTTGGTTCCCGCGAGTCACTAGATATTGCATATATTGCGTTTATTACAAACATATACTTAGTTAAAACCACAGTCATGTTTATCAGTAATTCTGAGCTAATATGACCTTCAACTTGTCATACAAAAACATCTTTACAATACCTATTGAAAAAAGTGTAACTAGCAACCAATTTGGTATTATAATGGCGACAATTTAAAATCGAAAACTTGATGAAGCAATCTTTTATTTAAATTAAAAAAAAAAACAATTGATTTATCAGTAATTACTGACCTGGCAATGATATAATAACCTACATTATCAGTTAACCAAATTCTTCTGCAAATTACCTATCTAAAATTATAGATAAATTAATAATAAAAAACACATTTTGTTAACACAAATATTGTATTTATTACAAAAACTAGTTGAACTGGTAGTTACAAAAATAAATGCTTTTTATATAATTGTTTAAAAATCAACAACTGCACGAATGGCCTTGCCAACATGCATCAAATGAAAGGCTTCATTGATATCCTTAAGAGGTACTTTGTGTGTGACAAATTGATCCAATGGCAACTTGTTACTGAGGTAATCCTCGACCAGCTTCGGTACACTATCTCTGCTCTTGTAACCACCAAAGGCTGTTCCCTTCCAAACTCTTCCAGTCACCAGCTGGAAGGGCCTAGTGCTAATCTCCTCACCTGCGCCAGCAACCCCAATTACGACAGATACTCCCCATCCCTTGTGGCAGGCTTCGAGAGCAGACCTCATGATGTTCACATTACCGATGCACTCAAAGGTGTAGTCCAATCCTCCATCGGTCATGTCCACGAGTACCTGCTGGATTGGCTTGTCGTAGTCTTTGGGGTTAACAAACTCGGTAAACCCGAAGCTCTTAGCAACCTCAAACTTATCAGGGTTGATGTCAATACCAATGATGCGTTTAGCACCTGCGACCTTGCAACCCAAACCTACTGCCAGTCCAACTGCTCCGAGGCCAAATACAGCACAGTTTGAGCCAGGCTCCACCTTTGCAGTGTTCAGAGCGGCTCCGTAACCGGTAGTGACACCGCAGCCGAGTAAGCAGATCTTGTCCAAAGGAGCGGCATCTGCCACTTTGCACAGAGAAATTTCGAGAACAACTGTGTATTCACTGAAAGTGGAGCATCCCATGAAATGGTACAGCTCTTGGCCCTTGCAACGGAATCTTCTGGTGCCGTCGGGCATAACTCCTTGACCCTGAGTGACGCGGACTTTTTGGCACAAGTTGGTTTTCGGGCTGAGGCAGAACTTGCAAGTCTTACATTGCGGAACGTAAAGGGGTAGGACGTGGTCACCTGGCTTCACGGTTGTTACACCTTCTCCGACACTCTCGACGATGCCGCCGCCTTCGTGACCGAGGACGACCGGAAAGACGCCTTCAGGGTCCTTCCCGGATAGCGTGTACGCGTCAGTGTGGCAAACGCCAGTGGCGAGAATCTTTACACGCACTTCGCCCGCTTTGGGCGGGTCCACCTCGATCTCTTCGATTGATAATGGTTTTCCGGCCTCCCATGCCACTGCGGCCTTGCACTTGATCACTTTACCGGCTGTTGACATTTTCGCGTGCGACTACCTTGTACCGGAGTTAAAACCGAAATGAATTTGAATATGAACGATAAGATATTACGTAAGCACTACGTTAATAGTAGTGCAGTTATTATTTATTTAAATTATTTACAACCTATACTAAAAAACACTACGCCTAAAAAATGAAAATGAATCTAAATCTACATTTAAGCGAATGACAATGACATAAGTGACATTGACATTGACATTGAGAGAACGTAACATATTACTTTTTTTATGGCCAATTTTGATGTGTTTATCCGAAATTAAAGAAGAAGTACAAGAAATGTGAACTCATGTGGAGACTGGAGTTGTTGTGATTTTGTAGTTTGAAATTATTTTATTTTACAGCCTTAACTATGGCCAAATTACACAGTTATTATGTTTTATGTCCGTTAATCGATCGTAATAGTTTCCTTGGCGTATCTGAAGACGCTGATCAAGACAATTGTATTGTATCTTTAGGTCGTAACGTTATAAACAAACATCGGGTAAGTTCCTTGAAATTATCGTTTAATACGATTATATCAAACTAATCTTGAAAGGTTAAACAATATGAAAAAGAGTTACAACTGTTCTTTCTAGCTTTCAGATCAAAAACAGATAAGTGGATGGACTTCCAAAGATCACCTAACCTCACCTGTGGTATTCGACAAGGAACAAGAATCTTACGTCGGTGTATTCAACAAAAATATCATCAAAATTTGGAAAGAAGATTCAGAAAATCTGGACAAAATTAAAAAGTTTAAGGTAAGCCAAACATTTGTAATGTAAGTCATAAAATTATGAATTTTTTTTACTGCCTTTACTAATGCATTCAAATTTAGTTTTCAGTAAATATATTCAAAATCTTGCCCAGGCAAGGCTCATCTTTAGTTATATTCGAAAACGGAAACTGTTCATCATTATCATATGCTCTAGACAACAGGAAGACTTTTGAAAATCAACAACTTATAAAGGATACTGAAAAAATTGTTAGTGTCACCTGCTACAGTGCCAAGAAGTCAGAATATGTCTGTTACATCATACAACATAAAAAGAGCTATGAAATACTGTGCTGTCCTCTCAGAGTTGAGTTGGGAGACATGGACAAATCAAAAATCAATAGGGTAAAAGTTGCCCGGGAAGAAGTATATGTTGTTGGCAAACTAATCAGCACTAAAGTCAAACCTTGTGTTTATTTTCTATGTAAGTTTTGTACTTTGCTTAACACTTCCTAAACAGTAAAGAGTTCATAAATCAAAATGTTTTATTTTTATTTTAGGGAATGATGCCAAAATAACTGCATATGAACTTGTGGAAAGAAGTTGGAGGACAGTCGGCACTGTGCCATGGATATCCACTTCTAATAATGTGTCTATTGCCTGGATGGGCAAGGACCACCTTATTCTATTTGGTAGCAACCAGGAGCAGGATGGAGCTCTGCTTGTTGCTTATAATGTAGTACTTGGAGTTGGCTCATGCAAATATCCAATGAAAATGTACTCTGAGGATGCTCAAATCTACTGCTTCAATAACTATATAATCCTGGAGGCTTCTAATCACGTGGGAATGCTGCCATTTACACTCGAAACAAACAGAAATTTGTCAAGCTTACTTGGATCACATGATGCCGTCCAAGACAATAGCATAGAGTTTTCAGATTGGGATACATCTATGGAACCTGCCTTTGAAGTATCAAATGAAATAAAAGAGTTTATATCATCAGGACTAACTGAGAGAAGTATTTGTGCTCAGATTATTAACCCACTGTTAGAAAATCAAGATTTCCGACCCATCTACAGAAATATAAAACAGTTCAATGATATACCTGAATCTGTTTTACTATCAGTAATGAATTATGTTTTGAAGTTACTTAATAAGGGTGGCTTACATTTAAGTGATGATGAAGCTTTTGAAGATTTTTGCAACTGTAAAGATTTGTCCAAGAAGGAAGAACTTGTACATAAGGGAAAGTTCGAATTGTTGAACTACTTACTACAGATTCAATTCAGTGATGCAATATTCATTCCATACTTACGGAGTGCAATGTCATTGGACAACGCATTATTCTTGATGAGGTATATATCATATTTACTTCTAGATTCAAATAAAACATTTGATTCAGTTTACGAGAGCAAATTGTTTGATTGGTGTACTCTGTTAATGGATGCTTTTTATCAGCAATATTTACTGACAAGGGATGAAACTGTGTCACATGTATTAGACACTATGCACAAGACAATTGTAAACCTTATCAACCAGCTTATGATTGTAGATGATACGTTACCCCTGTTGCACCAGATACTCGCAGGAAAACAGAACAAAGACAATGAGGAGTATTTGTCATATGCTATAGAATTAATGGATATATGAGATTGTTTTAATAAATGCATTGTTGTCTACTTGTATTTTTCAATACCTTTGAGTCACAGTAAATAGATTTTTAGTTTTTAATTGTAAATATTAGGTATTAGCAATATTTTTATTAAAATTTCTAAAAGTATATTTTTAAATATTAGATATAGTTTTTAGGTTAAAAAAAAAGCAAATATTTTTTACATTTATTAAAGCTAGGTCTTCTTCTGATTTGCAACTCTTGCAAATTGCACAACCATAGGTTTTTCTTTTAAAATGTATCCATTAGTCTCAGTCAAAGCCTTTTCAGCAATACGCTCCGAGGGAAATGTGACAAACGCTTGTCCCTTCATTCTGCCCTCCTGCATCACTCTAACATCAAACCCTATTTGCTCTTCCTCTGGTATGTGATCCACATAGAGTCTGTATATTCTTCTCACATCTTGTTCAGTGACTGACTTGGCTAGATTTTTTATATAAAGTCTCATGGATGGCTGACCTGGATGATAGTTTTTGTACACTGGCAACACTTTCATGTCGCTGTATGATATTCTATTTTTTAAGAGTTCTCGTTTAGATATTGAAGGCTGCTCCTCTTCTTCCTGTGGTTTCTGCTCCTCCTCAGGTTTGTTATCCTTCTGGAATGTTCCTAGACAACCAATTACTTCTGGCTCTTCAGTTTTCTTCTGTAAAGCATCTTGATGAACCACAACAGCTATTTTCTTTGTATCAGCCATAGGTGTCACTGTTTCGAATACTTCTTCCTGATTAATATGTATTTTTTTTGCTTTTGGTAATGTAGCTGTTGACAGAACTGCAGCCGGTCTTTTTCTAGTGACCGGTAAGGTTTGCTTCCTTTTAAGGAGCTGGGGTAGATGTTTCCTTTCTTTACCACCTTCGTCACTAGATATTTCACTTTCTGGGTCACTGGCCACTGTTGGAGGCAACACTATTATCTCATCTATGAAGTACTGTCTGAAAGTGTCTTTGAAAAACTCAATAGCGGCACTATTCTCATTAAAAGGTAAATCTAAAGACATTCTGTTCATCAAGTGCAGTGTTTGAACATAAAGAGGCTTGTGTGTGTATAGCGCAGATATTATGTTCACAACAATGTGTGGGCTTACCTCCGGATATTCGTATTTTAGATGAGGGGGTGGTGGCTGGTAAAAGTTTACCGATGGGTTCCATGCCGACAACCGTTGTAAAAAATCTTTAATGTGGTTAGTTAAGGCAGAATTAGTTTCTAGGTTTACTGTAGCCTTACATAACGATTCCTTTTCAAACGAATATTCTACAACCAGACGCCGTTTAGCTATTTCTAGCTGGTGCAGCCTCGACAAAGAAGATTGCGCCTTTTCAACACTTGGAAAAGCAGCAAAAACATAATTTCTCTTTCTTTTCGTTTCCCATACTTTATCAGCACCAAAATGTTTGAGAAGCTGTTCCTTATCCTTAAATGACAGTGAATGTGGAAGATGCCTTATCATAAGCACATTTGACATTGTTTTTAATTTTAGTTAGCAAAAAACATAGATTACTACGTACTACTTAAAAATTTACAAAAAAATTCACAAAAAAATGTACAAATTTACAAAATCCAATTTATTTAAAGTGCTTCTCTAATGGATGTAAACAAAAACAGATGCTTCTTCTTCTTGGCTTATGCCCATAGAATACAATTACTCACAGAGCTCATGCCAAAGCCCATATCTCTTTGAATGCCATGTCATGTCACGTGAAAAAGTGATGTTGTGTTTTTGTATTTCTTTGCTAAATTTGTGTTGTTTTGGGTTTTAATGCGTTATAGGGGTAGAATATTTACCATCGAATGATCGTTATCATGCACAAGTGTGGGCAAGTGATACAACTCAAGAAACGTGTTTTTTTATGTATCCCTCCAAAACTCCACTACAAATTTTAGTAAAGCGTCTACTACTTTACTAAATCTACTGGCTTGACGCTTTAACTGCACTGATGATTTATCTTAACTTTGACTAGACTTTAGACTTGACGAAATATTGTAACGTTGCTAAAATAATTTCACCAAGAAAATTGATTTCCCGCCTTTACTCGACACTGGCCATGATTATAGAGCCGTAGCGCCATAAAAAGAAAAGAAAAAAAGGAAGATGAAAAATCAAGAAGTCATTTCACATTTGTATTTGATTTTGATCATTGTTTACTAGTTACTATGTAATTTGTATTTTTGGAGCCGCCTTTTATTAAGGTAACCGGTGATGAGAAAATGGTACTTAACAGATTTAATTAGAAATTAAATGTGCCTCGTGCTGTCTCAGTATATACCACAATGGCCGAGAGAACTAATAAAAAGACCGTTAAAGTAGTGGTCTTAGGTGATATAGGAAGAAGTCCACGTATGCAGTACCACGCGCTGTCCTTGGCAAGTTCTGGACTCAATGTAAAACTTATTGGATATTTGGAGACAGCTCCACTTCAGGAAATACAAGAGAATCCTAACATAGAAATTACTAAACTGAATCCCTTGAAGATGGACTGTGGACCTAAGCTCGTGCAATATTTTGCAAAAGCGTTATGGCAAGCGATTAGTTTACTTCTAACGTTGTTAATAACTGGGAATTGCGAGTACTTGTTGTGTCAAAATCCACCTGCGATACCAACTTTGCCCGTATGCAGGTTTTATTGTTTGGTAACTAAAACTAAATTTGTTATAGATTGGCACAATTATGCCTTCTCGATTATGGCAATAACTTTAAGTTCTAGTCATCCTCTTGTTAAAATATCTAAATGGATTGAAAGCTACTTCGGTCAGTCATCCCAGAATAACTTGTGCGTTACTTATGCCATGAAGCAAGATCTGATTGAGCATTGGAACATCTTGTAAGTAAAAGATTACAAATGATATTGTACTTGTCTACATTTGTAAGCATAGCATCATGCTGTAAAACCTTTTACTTAGTGGTTTATAATTGCTTCTCAAACCTTTTTTTGTTATTTTTAAGCCTTTTTCCTATTTTAGTATGAGAGTTGTTTTGTTAGGTAGTCTCTTAATTTGGCGTGCCTGTTGGCAAAGGCCTGATTCAGCACTTTCTGGTATTTTCTGTCCTGTGCTACCCTTGTCCAGTAGGGTCCAGCAGTTAACTTTATCTTGTCTTTCCATTTCATGGCGGGTTGATTCTCAAAACTTACCAGACTCTTATAACTTTTCAGTGCAACTGTTCTATATGACAGGCCTCCAAAAATATTTCGTCCAATTACCATTCAAGAAAAGCATGATTGGTTCCTTAAGA
Source organism: Cyclargus thomasi (assembly GCA_026546445.1). NCBI lineage: Eukaryota > Metazoa > Arthropoda > Insecta > Lepidoptera > Lycaenidae > Cyclargus > Cyclargus thomasi. Next base: position 21,940 of record JAOTAV010017789.1, read on the forward strand.
TTAGTGAACAATATCCTGTATTTAAAGGCGAGCAAAAATATAGCACAGCATTTACTGAAATAATTGGTAACATGGTTAAAATGAAGTCTGATAGACCTGGTCTACTCTTCAGCAGCACTAGCTGGACTCCTGATGAAGACTTTAGTATTTTAATGAATGCACTTCAAGGTAAATTAAAAATGGATTTCTGTAATAATAATTCTAAATCTTTGCCAAGTTCTTGAACAATCTTCTCTGCCATCTTTTATTATTCCAAAATATTTTTCTCATAACCAACATTCTAGCTAATTTCAAATAGCTAGGAATTTAATTAAAATTTTATTTATTCCTTTATAGTCTACAACAGCACCTACAGCCTAACAAAGAGGTTACCAAAACTGGTCTGTGTCATCACTGGAAAGGGACCAATGAAGGACCACTACATAAAGGAAATAGTGTCCCGTGACTGGCAACATGTGCAAGTGGTGACTCCGTGGTTGGAGGCCTGTGATTACCCCACAATGGTGGCCAGCGCTGACCTCGGAGTGTGTCTGCATACCAGTTCCTCAGGCCTTGACCTTCCAATGAAAGTGGTGGATATGTTTGGAGCCAGTTTACCCGTGTTTGCTTGTCATTTTAAGTGGTAAGTTTTGAGTATTAAAGCTTAATGAAAATCATTGAAAATAAGAACATAAAAAATCTTGTTTTCTAAATTATTTCCAGTATTGAGGAGCTTGTCAGCAATGGCAAAAATGGATACACATTCAAAAACAGTGATGAACTAGCAAAACAAATTATAACATGGTTTGAAGACTTCCCTAACAACACCCACATGAACAAACTGTCAGACACCATGAGAAAAAATCTAGAAAAGTTTCAAGAAACAAGATGGGAAGATAATTGGGATTTAAGAGCAAAGAAATTCTTTGAAACCTAATTTTGAGATAAAACTAAAATACCAGCATTCTTTAAATATGTATTACCATCTTGAAATATATTTTTCATCATTGTAACTGATCATATTACATTTGATCTCTAATATAATAATAATTTAGTTTAGCACAATTATTGAAATTTCTATTTGCAAAGATGTTAAATATTATAGTTGACAGTCACTTGTTACTAATAATATAATAGGGACCAGTTAATTATATTTGATGTATTGTTTGTAAATAAAAAAGTATACAGTTAATTTTTGTATTTAAAAATATAGTATTTCACATACTACACTACACTAAGAGTCTCTCTATCTCTTGTTGGATACTTTGTATTTGAGGTTTGAGTTGTGAACCCTCATTGATCGTAATGGAGCAGGCCACAATAGGTCGTGATACACCACATGCTCGTCCCAAAGCTTGCTTTGATCTCACAAACACATATGGCACATTTTTATCTTCACAAAGAATGGGAATGTGCAGTACAATCTCCAAAGGCTCAGCATCAGCGGCCATGATGATGAATTCGGATAGTCCTCTGTTCAGTGTCTTGGTGGCTTCGTTAGCGCCCTTTCGCAGCTGCTTATAGTTAGCTGACTGCTGCACGAGATTCAGAATCTTGGCGGTCAGCGCCGCATCGGCCAAGGGGTAGGCTTTAGGATTAACATTACCTTCTTCGACCTGAAAAATACAATATATTAGAGTAATAATAAACAATATTTCCTTTTGATAGGCTTTGTTTCCTCGAAGATAAATTGAAAGTTTGTACATAACAATACTTCTCACGATGTCAACATAACCTCAAACCACGTGTTGTATGTTACTACTGAAATTTGAACTGTAACTAACAGAAACAAGCAACTGCACAACATTTTATCAAAAACAATGTGTTATAAGTCATAATTACATTAAGTACGTACCATCTTAAGTAATATTCAGCGAGAGGCAAATAGAATAATTCACCCTCTCGGCGATCTCTCGCTTCACTGAGGAAACTTAATAAAACTGATGGAAAAGATTTCAATAAAAGTAAATAGAGCGAGAATAATGTATTCACACTCAAATTATTTTATTTTTAATAAAATACTACTTTTAATAAACAAGGAACGCCGCAATATAGATTATAGCCACTTGCCACTTGCCAGTTGCCACAAACTACCATAGATTACTACGTACTCATAGAATCCACAGACTACTAAGGGATACTTATTTATTTTATTTTTATTTATTTATATGGCGCTTGGTTACAACCATGGCCAGTGTCGAGTAAAGGCGGGAAATCAATTTTCTTGTTCCAATAATTTTTAGCAACGTTACATACATTTCGTCAAGTCTAAAGTCT
>JAOTAV010017800.1:0-24195 GCA_026546445.1 Cyclargus thomasi
TGTTCATCGGGCTGAATGTAAGATTCCAATGGTGAAAGAATTTTTCAAATCGGTACAGTACTTTCGGAGCCTATTCGATTCAAACAAACAAACAAACAATCAAATTTTTCCTCTTTATAATATTAGTATAGATAATAATATTGAAGGGTCGTCTTACTATACAATATAAGAAGACCCTTTAAATATTATTATTAATATATAATATTATATAACAATTATTGTATTATTATACAAACAGCTACTAAATACTGTTACTGGACTTGTCGGCTATGTTCCGAAGATCGTAGTTATGGCATCTCGGCCGAAACGTCGAGGTAAGAATGTTGCAACCTCACTACTAGTATAATAAATAAATAAAAAAATATTTATTTCATAGGTTCATAATTTGTTTGTACATACCATTATACTTATATATATTGTTTCTTCAAAACTATTTTAGTACATGGAATAAAAATAAAACTAATTTAAAAGAAATTAAAATTTTGGATTTCAAGTGTGTGATTACGAATTTCTAGATGACGAAAATTTCAGCGTTTTAGTCCTATCCAGAGGTTCTCAAATAGGGGCCTGAAAATGCGGCAAAACTGTTCCAGAAAAGGGTGGTACGGGCGTGTTTGCTTTGCGCTCGACTTGGCGGGGGTACTGCCGTGCCCCCAGTTTGCATATTATTTAACCTCTAATAGCTGTCGTAAGACATTGGAACTATGACCACCTTCCGTAAGCCTTCCCTGTTCCCCGATTCCCGTAACCTATTCTTTCATTAAAAGGTTCGCACTTCACATGTTCATGGGCGGTGGTAGTTGCTTCCCATTAGGTAACCCGTCCGCTCCCTTATTTCATGAAAAGTATGGGAACTACTATAATACACTTGGTCTACGAAATGGGTTCTAATGTCACAAAAATTCGTCGGAATGTCACAAAAAAACATGTCATGTAAAACTAGTGACAGATGTTGTCCTGCCAAGTGGATATAAGAACGATGAACTAAACTATTCCTAAGTCTCCTTGAACACACAAATTATATCATAAATCCCATTGAGGTGGAGTTTAGTCACAAACAGAAATTATTGTAAATGCGAAGACGTTTGTCTCCTATTGTCTTTCCCACGTTTATTATTTGTGTAAGCGTTAAATAACAATTTTTAGAATTTTTTTAGAATTGTTTCTGTCTCAAAACGCTATCATTGAAACGAATCATGAAGTAGATTTATGTGTTAGTCCGTCAGTGCATAGCTGTTGAACTGAATAAGTGAGTTTGGGCGTGATGATTTAATATAATGTTTGAACATTCCACAAAATGGTTATTTCAACCTTAACACATTTCAAATAAGGTTTAAAATCAACGAGCTGTCGTCCACAGTCATGCTGTCTAAATCATGCCCAGTCAGCGGCAAGCCTTGCCATAAATCCCCCAGCAACCGTACGTATTGCCGGCGCTGACGAGGCGCTCTGCTGTCACGCGACGTAGCTCATCAGTAAACATGTAATTAATTGTTTCCAAAACGTATTCGTTTCATGTACACACGAAATATAGGGTGTGACAAAACAATTTGATAGTGTTGTTATGTGACTCTTGTAGTATACTTTGAGAGTAGCTGAAATAGCTTTTTTGTATATTGGGGAATTGTTTCGTAAATGTCAAATATTTTGTAAATTAATTTTGATTTTGATTGAAAGAGAGCCAGTTGACGGACCTTCGTCATTTGGTCGAAATATGACATATCCACGTAAGTCATGATCTATCGACTCGCTTTGACATAGCCCGACCAAATTACTTAGATCTACGATCTGTATCTGTTTCAACTCCTCTGATTTTACATTCAAATTCATGAATCTATGTATACCCTATAATTTAGCTAGAGGCTAATTAGCCCTCTGTCAAAGTAATTTTCATTCCTATGCAAAACACGATTGTCAACCAAGTGATGTCACGTTGCTGTCATAATGAATTAAATAAATTTAAAATTTTAATATTTAATTAACGTAATGGAGTATTATTAATTTTTTTTTAATTATAAATGTGTTTAATATTTGCACGCCCTACGAGGCAGAATATGTTTATGCTATATCATATACTTTTAAGATCTCTCTCCTGTACCATGTTCTGGCAAATAAATTATTTGAATTGGATTGGATTGCATTGGATTTAATCGAATTGGAAAAAAAACTGAACTGAACTGAACTGAACCGAACCGAACCGAACCGAACAGAACCGAAACGAACCGAACCGAACCCAACCGAACCGAACCGAACTGAATTGAATTGAATCGGTTGATCGAAGTTGTGTCAAACGAAGTTATTCGCATATTTGTGAATACGAACAGCGCATGCACCGCATTTCTTATCTGATCATCTAGTTCAGAGTCTATAAAGAGCAAAGTAAGCCATGTTGTGCACGATAAATTGTAAGCCACTACTGGCACATTGGTGAATGGTAAAACCGCTCATATTTCCTATGAAACTGAGAACCACTTCGTTATTTCCTCTGCCAGCTGCCTAGCTGCATATCAACACTAGAATAAGATACTGATATCGCAGGTCAAAGATAATGTTATAAAGATTTACTATTCTGCCCTTAACGACGACCTACCACACAAATTTAAAATCAGACCACTGGATAACGCAAATAAACCTCGAAATATGTGAGCAATATATTTTGTTATCCAATTTTATATCCATTAGATTACCTTATTACACCACTTTATCTTTTGACACCCACCAGTCGATAAAGTTTTATCTTACACTATGGATAAGTGATAAAATAATTAAAGTAACATAAAATTCAGTGCCAATATTCGTTCTAAGATGTTAGTTTTTATATACCTAGTGGCATTTCTTGTGAGTGTGTTTGCGAAAAATGAATTTTATATGGGGTAAGGTTTATGGAAATTATTTATTTTGTAACAAGTAGGTGATTTTAGTAGACATAATTTACCTTTCTAAGCACAATAATATAATTGATCTAGCGGACACGATAGCCGGTAGTTCTGACTCAGACACTTAAACACACACTTTTGTGAGTGTTCAAAACCGGTCCAGACGTAGATGTGACGGTAGTTTGATAACATACACAGGCACACAAGTAATTGGGAATTGGAAAAAATCTTACTACAAAAACAAGTATACGTTTTCCAGGCACCGGGTATACAACGTTAAATTTACAAGTCAAGAACAGCAGGACCAGTTCCAGCTGCTGAAGAGTGACATCGTCGACTACTGGAGGAAGCCGAACTTCAGACATAATGTGACGGGCAGAGCTATGGTACCCCCCTCCCACTTCTTGTGGTTTGAGGAGAAACTTCAAGAGTTGTATATCGAAAAGGACATTTATATTGAGGATGTTTACAGGTATGCTTGTTCATTAAAATTTTTATTATTATTTTCTTATGATATTAAGGGGGCAAGCTAGTAGACAGGCTACCTGATAGAAAGCAACTGCCGTCGCCATGGACACTCATGATATCCGAAGAGTCGCTAGTGCGTTGTCGGGCTTTATGAGGGAATAGGGAATAGAAATTGGTATGCCAGTAGTAAGCTCACTGACTGAACAAAACACAGCACGTTTCACGCCAGTTTTTTGTGAGGCCGTGGTATCACTCCAGTCGAGTCGGTGGTTATAGATCTCCGCTAACGAAACGATCCTCCCAATTTTGGGCAGCTCTCACATATTATCCATATGTCCATGTCCTTTTAATCGTCGTACGCTAATTTTGATCAAGGTCTCTAATCTAGCATTTGTCTTCTCCATAGACCCTCTATCGTATTGCAGATATGGTCGGTCCTCTTGCGTGTGCTGATTTTTTAAGCAGTAACTTTAAGTATATTATATTGATAGCAAATGAATAAATATTCTACGCAAAAGCGTTATAAGTCCTTATAATAATAAATAAATATTTAGGCGCACTAATTCTTTTCTATTCTATTTTCAGTTATTTGAATGACAAAGAATCGATGACAAAATCTTCAATAAATGACGAAAGCAAAAGCTTTGATTTTAATGGTTACTATAAATATTACCAAGTAAGTTGCGATAACTATAAACAAGGTGATCTTAAAATTAAACCACAGACTTGTAAATTTAGAAAAATATAAAACGATTCGTTATAATTGAATGTAACAGACAGTAATTAAAATACATAGAAAAAATATGTATCAAAATAATTTCTTGAATAACGTTTCCTTTATTTATAGATATTAGAATACATGAGAAGTTTGGAAGAAGAATATACAAACTCAAGTGATATTAAGTTGACTTACGTAGAAGCTGGTCTAACTGATGAAGGTAGACCATTGGTATACTTGGAAATAACAAGCAATGATGATAACGAAGACAAGCCTATTGCTATTGTAGAAGCATCTATAATACCACGGGAATGGATAACTGTTAGTGCAGCATTAAATATAGCGAGGGAAGTAGCTGGTGAAAGAGAATTGTTAGTTGGACTGAAATGGATAATTATACCAGTACTAAACCCAGACGGATACGAATACACTCACACAAATGTAAGTAATTTCTAAGTGATTCATGCAGTGATAAGTAAGTTCTATTTTTTTTAATTATATTTAGGGGGCTAGCGAGCAGACGGGTTACCTGATGGGAAGCAACGGCCATGGACACTAGTGACACCTGAAGAGTTACTGGCTTTTATGAAGGACTAGGGAATGGGACTAGGGATAGGAGATTAGGAAAATTGGGCCACCGGTTAACTCACTTACTGAAACACAGCACAACGTCGTTTCACGCCAGTTTTCTGAGAGGCACTGGTATTAATTCAGTTGAGCAGGTCCATTTGTGCTAAAGAATGTTCTTCCATGGCAAAAATAGTCTAGCATATATCATACACAAATCACAAATGGTCCGGAAGAAAATTGTTTTGAATTTTCATTTATTTTATTAAATTATTATAATCATCCATATTCTTGCAGTTAAATAATAATTTATCACTAAGAATTAGTTTTCCTTATAAATAGCAAAACTATTGTTATAATATCCATGTAATTAATTAATCATACAAACATTTTGTTATCACCATCATTAATAAAGATTAAGATTTAACAACTTATCAACAACAACAATATTGAAAGAGTCAATAGAAACTTGCTTCGTTATAATTTTTAACTCGATGTATTTTAACATTACAGTTGAGGCTCTGGTCCAAAAACAGAAGCACTAAAAGCAATCTCGGTTTCATCTGTCCGGGAGTTAACATCAATAGGAATTTTGGCTTCGACTGGCTTTTCTCCGACTCCAGTTCCAGTCCATGCAGCCATCTCTACGCTGGAATCGAGCCGTATTCAGAACCAGAGACGAGACTCATCCAGACGCTTGTTCAGGAGAATGGAAGTCGAATCAAAATGTACATATCTCTGCAAAACGGTGGAGGTTATATTGCTTATCCTTGGCACTACGAAAGAGCCGCGAGTGGCATGTTCAGGCAACACCATCTGCTTGGAAGAGAAATGAGGAGCATACTAGGAGAAGATTATATAGTAGATATTGGTTCTTTGGCTGCTGGAGACAGGGCGTCAGGCACAAGCAGTGATTATGTGATGGATCATGATGTAATGTACACCTTTAGCATCAATATAGAGGGGCAGGGAGATGACGGTGTAATTGTACCTGAGAGTGACATTATAACAATCGTCGACAAGGTTTGGAGGGCCGTAGCTTTGGTTGCGAATATAGTGATAGTATCCTAAATTGTCTAATACTTTATTTTCTAACACAAACATTAACATTTTTTCAATTGTAATACCATGTTACATAAAATATGTATGTAAAAACATAGTAAGGTAATATAATGAAAAATTTTCATCGTTTTTTAGTTTTCTCATTATAATTCATAGTGAGAAAACTGAAAATTACAGGCAAATTTACTAAATGCGAATAGTCTGTGACTATCTAATTTTTATTTTTAAACATAAGACAAACATAACTGTTAATCTAAATAATTTTTTCAACGTATAATTAAATTTGAAGCTCGAGAAATATAATATACTATAAGATATCAGGTAATTTACTTTTAAATTATTGCTTTGATGGATTCAAAATGGAAACGTTGAAATGTTTAAATATTTAATTGCATCCTTCGGACGTGTATATCAAAAGGTCATGACGTAAATATTCGTAACGAGTTTTAAACGAGCTTAAGTGTAAAGTGGTAATCGAGTATATTGAGTTGGAAGTCAACAATATCATCAAATTGAAAATTAATCCGTTATTCCCGTGCAGGGTGGAATTTCGAGATCTCGACACAACCTGGCCGCCCGCGGCGTGCTGTATGTAGTAATTTAATATGCCTTAACATTTAACTCAATACTGGGTTTAATTTACACTCGAATTGTTGTTTTACACTAATTGGTTCTTCAGAATAATGTAATGAAAATATACACTTAACGTAATTATTTGCTTACGCCTTAACGATTAAACAAAATTTTATTAAAAGGGTTCTGCAATTATCAAATAGGTTCTTACTATGACAATGAAAAATAAGGACTAGCTAGCTTCAATAATAGAAATATTCAAGTTCATTTCGAAGGCACAATAACAACTGTTTTAATCCTTAAAAACATTGAACGTAATACATACTACTTTTTTTTTTCATTTTTTCACACTAAGGGGCTGTAGAAATTACTGATAAGCCTTCTGATATGTATCAAACAGACAAATATGTCTGCCAAATAAATCTGTCTGGCCGGAAGTACCAGTACCAGGAATTAGCTGCTAGATTATCTACTTTGCAACAGAATTTCCTGATAAATGTCACATAGGCTAACCACAACTTATTTCACAGATTCTCCATACTTCATCTGTCTCATAAGTTGTGAATAGCCTATCAAACACTTTATCAATGATGTAACACGGGCCTATGTTTATTCCTTCTGACGGCAGAGTGTCTGAAACGACTTGATGATGAAATTCATTACATAATAAAACTTTATGTTCCTCGACTATTCCCCTGGGAAAGATCCCGTATTAACGTGTTATATTGCCAAGTTAATACATAAAGATCTACATAAAGCTAATAAGTAGGTCCTGAATTTATTTACCCGCTAGCTTTTAAAGCGACGGCAGTTGCTTTCCATCAGGTAACCCGTTTGCTCGTTTGCCCCCTTAGTTTTATAAAAAAAATCTGTGCCCCGCGATGCTACGAATCAAGAAAAATAATGAAAAATATGAATTTTAAAAATATAGCCTGTGTTAATACAGGATATTATCTAGCCCCATGTGAAATTTTATCAAAATCGCTCCAGGCGTTTAAGCGTGAAGAAGTAACAAACATACGCATTTACAAACTAACAAACTTTCGCATTTATAACAATAAAAAATAAAAATAACCGGAAGCAGAATTCTCAAATACGTACTTAATATTATAAAATAGGTACCGATATAAATATTTTGATGCAGAAACAAAACAACTGACGGCTGTATTTCGATACAATTCAAAATTGAAACTATTGCCCCCTAAGCCCCACTCTTTTTATACTGTTTTACCTTATTACTACTTACCTTAAATAGTCAAGATTTGTTGTCCCTTTTTGCAATATAGAAAACCTCATACAACAAAAAGGGAAAGCGAATCTGGATTAGCTAAACACTGCTTAAATATTTTTATAAATAAGGAGGTAAGTGTGAAAGTACATTTAGACTAGATTATACTTCCTTCACACACGAAGCAACCAATCTACTTGATTTTTGACATAGAAATGTTTTTTTTTACTTTATTAAGAAGCATCGTCAAGTATGACGATGTCGCTTCATTGGTCTGATAGACATGGTTGAAAAGAAGGAAAGCGAACGCAAGGCAATATAGTTTTATGTAATGGGTAATAGAGTTTAAATTGTAAAACTTAAGTCTGAGACCTTTGGTATAACAAATTAAAACCAAAACTGGTAAGCATCAACTAAACAGAACAATCGCCGGCGTGCTCGGCATCCACCTTCACTAAGCGACTAACCTTTACATCCTTACAATAAGTGTCATTTTAGAGGTAATACAACTGCAAACGCATAGTTATTCCGAATAGAATCAGCTGTTTGAGTTACAATTTACGCCTCTCGGTGCACAGAACCGTCGGTTTACTTACGGGAATACCGAGCGATTTTTAACGGAAGTTTAGCTAGACGTGGTTTAGTTTGAATTGCGGTTAAGTCGGATTTATTTGAGATTACAATTTATTAGTTGTACTGTGGAATGTTTTGTTTAGTTATTCGAAAACTTTGTTTTTCCATTTGGCAGTATTGTGGAGAGATTTGTTTATTTATGTTATTCAGAGGGCAAGCCCTATGAGGGAAAAAGGAATGGAAATAGGGATAGTTAGTGAATAGTGAAGTTGGACCACCGGTAAACTCACTCACTGAACGAAATATAGGACTACGCCTAACGCCAGTCTTTTGTGGGGCCTTGGTATCAATCCGGTTGAGCCGGCCCATTTGTGCCGAAGCATGGCTCTCTCACGGGAATGAGCATCTGTATTATGTACTTGACATCGGAAAATGTCTCATTGTGACAAGAGTCTTTAGTTTAAGGTTACTATTGCAATCTACAATGGTGAACGCAAATCTATCAGAATCGAAGGCATCGAAGCCATTTTCTTCTTGAATTCGATAGCAAACGGTTCGGACGAATCGGACGCTTCGGCTCGGGCAAGTTATGTGGTTCAAACAAAAATTTCGTTTCCTTTGCCGCGTTCGGCTCTTTCACCGTTGCGTTCACAACTAACCTGACATTTAGTAGCGGTTTGCTAATAAAAAGCCGACGCATTCAAGCAATGATCCTGAAACCCATAAACAGATCACAAGCCGTACGTATATCAACGTCATTTAAAATGTCTTCGCCAAACATTCTCCGTATTTCCACACGATCCTGAATTCACCCATTACAGTTTACCTGCGCGGAAAAACGCCAGGAGCCGAGCTGTTGTGTTTGAGGAGCGCTCGAATATAGATAGTGTACTGCATTATTTATCCTGTTTTCCTGATTCGTATACGGAGTGTATCCGCTTTTAGAGAGGAACACATCCGCGTCACTTATATTTCTTTTGAAATATACGAACAAATATTTAGTTAGCAGAGAAAATTTGATTGCGGAGTATTTCCCGAGCACCCGACATCCTAGATAAGAGACATCAAAGCTTTGAAATAAATCCGTTGTTTTAGGAAAAAGGTTAGCCATTTATATGAATCGGTACAATCTGGGCTTTCCTGGAACGCCCAGAAAAAAGGGTTATCTTTCTTCCAACATATTTATTCATCGACAATCGTTACGTTAAAATAAAATAATATTATCAAGCTCCGCAATCATTCAGAAGTTCTGGACGACGTAGCGTACGGCGACCTTGATTCCTTCCCAAGTCTCGTAACCGGCTTGCTCGATGAATTCAGGGTCGACCAGGAATCCTAGGATGGTAGTATCCTGGTTTTTGTAGGCTGGTAGCTCGTAGGTGTATGACAGGCTATTGCCAACGATCTGGGCGTAGTCGCTTGCGCCACCAGATGCCGCGTAGAGCACGCTGGCGATGTTACCAACTACATAGTTGGGGTTGGTCGCCCACTTCACCCTATCAATTGCGCTAGCCATGCCGACGCCGACTAAGTGGATGATCAGGCCGTTCGGGGGTAGCTGACCAGTGCCGTATCCGTACAGGATGTAGCTGCCGAAGCTGTGGATGTCCAAAAACAAACCGAGACGATGGCTATGCTCGCTGAGGATGTCCCTGATGATCTGCGTCTCTGGTTCAGAGAAGGCGCTTCTTCCGTGGAAAGTGTCCAAGCAGGACAACCAGCTGGAAGCTGTTCCCCAGTTGGCGTCAAAGTTCCGGTTCAGGTCAACGCCATCGCATCCCACGTAGTCAGTAGCGCGGTTCTTACGCCAGATTCTATTCTGCAATTATTGAAAATTTTATTTTATATGCTATCCATAAGCCTTTTGAAAAGAAATTATTAAAGTAACTGTTGCTAACTCGTCGCCTGTCATCCCATACGTTGTTACAATTCAAGAAATAACGTCGCCGAGAAAGGTTATACGAGATAGATATATGTATAGATAGTATGTGACAAACTATAGTGTGTAAATGGGTGAGTATTATGTGGATTAAATAATAACAATTCTATACTACAGTATGTAGTATAGAATTGTTCGGTATGCATCCGTTGTCTGATTGCCATAACACAAATTCAACTTAGCATGGCATTAGACGACGTGAGGTGCACTAACCAATTTAAACTATTGTATATTATTATGCGATATGTATGAATTATAAATAATTTGAATTTGAAAGAATTTGAATTTGAAGTGTCTCTTACCGTGGTATGAGAGTATTCATATCCATCGGGATTGGCAATGGGCAGGATGATCCAGTCCACATTATTGACCAGGTCCTGGTCAGTGATGTCTTCCACCAGCTTGTGTATGGCGTACAAGGTCACAGGCAGGGTGATCCACTCCCGAGCGTGGATCAGGGATTCGATCATCACCACGGGTTTTGATTGATCCTAAAAGTAAAAATGGGTTTAATAACAACGCCCTTTGAGTCCCGGGGAAGGATATAGAATACTTTTCATCCCGGAAAAATGGGCGATTCTCGCGTGATAAAAGAATTTTGGTGCAACGGAGTTGCCGGCATCAACTAGATTGTTATCATCTATATCATAGTAGAATCAGGCGTTACTTTGCGGAAATTCATAGCTTTAAGTTTAGTAAATTTACATTTTTAGCGATATTCCGCGAAATGAACCTCATCCTGTAAGTAAAAATGCGGGTTGAGACCTCAACTTAAAGGCGATAAACGAATTTTATAAGTCTCTAATGAAATTGGTGTAACCCTAAGGTCGCGTTACGCGTCACGTTGTAAATAGACCCTAAGGTCTATAATGTGACGCATCGATACGCATACTATGTACCATGGGGGGAAAATAAAACAGAGCTAGTTGACGAGCCTTTTTTTCTTTTAACGGGCTTTGGCCCACACCACATTCCCACCACTATACCTCCTGTGTCGCCAGGATCAGCAGCGGTACCAACCACGAAAACCCTTTGATATGATCTCAGGGAGCCCGAGAGCCGTGCTAAAGCTGTCTTGGGACCCGCAACGAAATTAATCAGAAGAATATAAGAGGAGTATGAAGTATTCAATATCTTCCCCATACAAAGCGGGAGACAGCACAAAGTTGCGATGACCGAATAAAAGTATTTTAATATTTGTGACTACTATCTTAGAGCTAGGTTAGTATTGGAATTTACTGTGTTAGACTAATGCCAGTAATAATTGTGGGAAAAACACTTGAAGGCACAGAAATTCCTAGCACTATCCACGAGATCACCGTAGTATGCGACGCCAGATTTATAATGTAGGTATTGTACTTCTTTCGTCATGCGCGGTTTGTTCAAACATGTTGCCTTCAGTCGAGCACTTGCGCAAAAGTAAATCTTTATCTTTTACTAATTTAATACCGAAAAGCTTAGCTTTGAAATTTCGATGACCGGTCAGAAATTGAGAAACGCAATGGTCGATATCCATCTAGTGTTTGGATAGCCATTTACAAATATTAGGGAAGAATTTAAAGAGATGACGCTCTTTGGAGGAATTATCCCAAAGTGTCTGCCATTCGAAGATTAGGCTATGCAAAGAATCTTCTAAAGGCTCAATGTAGCGATTTTTATTTTGTCACGAGGGCTTAAAAAGTACGAATGAGTAATGGATATGTTATGATAATATATTGTCGCACGACGCTGGATCTCAAGGTCAACGAATAAACTCCGGCTAAAATAGGTAAAGCTTCCGTGCTCGGTGTTCGGTAAGCTTTACACAAGAATATCAGCGCGAGACGCTCCATTTCGAAGTTGATATTTTAGTAAATGAATAGAAATTACGTTCAGCTTTCTCACCGGTTTGAATTATGTGATCTAAAAATGTAAATTTATTTTCTAAGTGAAAACCAAGGTAACACAGTTTTTGTTTATTTGTTCACGTCGCAACGGAGTCATAAAAAAAATCACGTCATAAAGTTTATGACGTGATTTTTTTGTGAAGTTAGTTGGGAGGCTGAAGAAGGACATAGGCTAGTTTTTACTGCAATTGAACATCTCATTTAATTGATATAACAAATAATAATGAACTTATTTTGGCACATCGGAGTTGGGAGAGACCAAAAGGGGGCGAGCAGTAATCAAATCAAATTGTGAATACAGGATAATTTGGGATAATTTATAAAGTTTCACGCAGACGTAGTCGCGGGCAACGGCTAGTTACATTTTACGAGCATGTTCGCAACAAAACAGCTCGTCCAAAAAGAAATCTCGCTTTCCTTTATTTCTTGAATTGAACTAACCATGTTTCCCGTTGAACAAATCTAGGCCTGATTTATACAAAAAAAATAAAATAACTCAAAACAAGAACTGAGATGAAACATAAAGCAGGGGTGAGCACAATCAAAATAATGAACTCCGCGCCGGGGCGAAAACAAAAAAGGGAAAATTAGACTTTTTATAATTCCGTGAAACAAGACTTGACCTTTTTGCTGAATTACTTGTACTTCTCGTCCGCCAACTTGTACAATGAGGAATAAAATAATACTTCAACAGCGCTTTACGGGTCTATGCTAGGCGAATTTGTTTAAAGAAAAGGTTTAATCTCGTGTGAGATGTTGGGATTTACGTGCGCTTAGAAAATTAAATTTATAGTGATAAGTTTAGTAAATTTAGATTTTTAGCAATATTCCGCGAAATGAGCCTCAAACTGTAAGTAAAAATGCGGGTTGAGAACCTCGACGCGCGTTTCGCCCCAACACCGGGGCATCCTCAGGATGTGAACTTTACGAACAACTTAAAGCTATTTCCGCAAAGTAACGCCTGATTCTATTAACTATCTATACTAATATTATAAATTCCAAAATATGTGAGCCTCTTCGTCCGTTACCTCCTCACGCCTAAGCTACTGAACCGATTTTGCTGAAATTTGGTACGGAGATACTTTGAATCTCGGAGGACATAGAATACATTTTATTCCGAACTATGTGCGCGATTAACGAATTTTGGCGCAGCAAAGTTGCCACAATCATTTCAATGCTACATTTTTTGGGGTTTGATAATTACCTCTTAAAGTTGGTAAACGTTACTGCTGTGTGAAATAAAACAAACATCTACTATATTTTATCACCGAAATATTTATCCATAGCAATCATATTAGTAAACAGCCAAAATATTTATCAATCCCTATAGTTTACTTAATGGACACTTAACTTTACATGGCTATCAGTGGCAAACCAGTGGGGTGGCAACTGGCAAGACAAAAAAGAAATGAGAAAAAAAAAAGAATATAAAATTAATTCCATCAATTAGGCACGGGCTCCTGATGCTATAGTTACGCCATCGATGGCAATGTTAAATCTTCGTAGCTGCAAAAGAATAAAAGATTTGGATTGTATCTTATGGTATGTAAGAATTACACTGACAGAGAAGTCAATAGAGGGTCGTAATGATCACGATTCACATTGAATGAATACTACCTGGCCTAATGATGTATAACTCAGACATCACATATGCCTATGAATGAGGACCGGACAAAAAAATCCAAGATCCAACAAATACATGCATCATATTTCATTAGAAAGGTATTAGTAATGTTCTGGATATCCGTATCCGCGGACATCCGAGGGAAAAAAATGATCCGTATCCGTATTTGTATCCGCCACTTTTCCCGCGGATCTTTTACGGATTTTACTTGATTAATTTTTAATCAAGTAAAAAAAAAAATTTAATAATTGATATGATGAAATGCTAGTTATACAGATTACAGGATGTAAAAAATGCGTAGTGATAATACTTTAGGGTGTGTCTTAGTCACTTATATACCATAAAAGTGGCAGCGCTAAAAACAAAAAAAAATTATTCGTACGAGCAAACTCATTTCGCTAAGACACTTAGTTCTAATACTTTCTGGGTTAATAATAGAATAAATAGAAATAATAGATTTAAAAAACTATTAATTTCTTATCCATACTTATTATTATGGATATAGGAGCGAAGTTACAGCAAAATCTGGTTCTTAATATATTCTATTTATTGAAATCAAATATTTGGAACTTTTGTATTGGGAACATTTATAGACGTAAGTTACTATGCAATAGTACGTTATTAAAAGTTTATAGAAACCAGATAGGCTATATTTATCGAGCGCTGATGCCGATTTATTGAAGAAATGAAGATTCGTATCCGTATCTGCGGATTTACATTTTTAACGATCCGGCACATCACTAAAAGGTTATTATTATTATAGTACTACTAGTAATGATGCGCTTATTTCAAATCATGGGTTAAAAAAAATATGAATATACATTACATTGTTATCGCGTTCTTAGACCAGTCCTTTCATTAAGGGGGTGAATAAAGTAAAAACTGAACGACGCGGAATCGCCGCGAAGACAGTTTTTTCTTAATGACTCGATAAATTTATATATTAAAAAAAAACCCTTCTACAGAAACTCCGTAACAGAATTTTATATCGTGTGTTAAAATACTGAGTCCGTCGAATGCGCCGTTATGCGAAACGAAGAAATATGCGTGAAAATTAGAGGCGGTCTTTGTCGTATTTTTTATCAAGAAAATTTTAGGCTATCGTGTTTTCGCTACTACAGAATTTCACAAATACAATGTAGTATCTATGTTTAAAAAATTCGTATCTTACTATCAAGTATAAAACGGAATTATGAAATAGTCGATTTTGCTTTTATCGCCTTCTTAATATGATACCTGGAAGTTGGTAGTCGAAATCTTCAAGTACTTGATGTCTCGTCCCTCGAAACTCTTGCCTCCGGAGACCACCTGCACGTGTTCGTGCCTGTTTGCCAGGTCCACTAGATATCTGTCCACCTGGAAAGGTTAATGCCTTAAAACTGTGATCTTAAAAATTTTCAAAAATTTGTCATTGCGCCAACAACTTTAATGCTGGTGATTGTCAAACAATTTACTTCTCATAAGATTATATTAAGTTTAAGGTAATACAACCAGGTACTACAGAGCGTCCGTGGCCTAGTGGGTGAATAATATCTTTCCTACTGAGCCACAGAGGTCGTCTTAAACTCCTAAGGGTGCAGTTTCGATCCTAGGTGGAGGCTTGCACATGGAGACATTTTCCGATCTCAAGTACATAATACGGATGCTCATTACTGTGGGAGAGTCCTGCTTCGGCACGAATTGTCTGAGTCGACCGGAATGATACCACGGCCTCACAGAAAACTGGCGTGATACAGCGTTGTGCTTTGTTTCGTTCAGTGAGTGAATTAACCGGTGGCCTAACTTCCCTAACCCCTTATCCCTATTACAATTCCTTATTCCCTTATAAAGGCCGACAACACATATGCGACTCTTCGGATGTCGCGAGTGTCTATGGACGACGACAGTTGCTTTCCATCACGTAACCCGTCTGCTTGCTTGTCCCCTAAAATATGATTAAATAACAATAATAGTATTATTGATTTTTGAAAATTAAGGTTCGAACCTGCACCGTCTTGAGTGCGAACCAAAGGTTACCCACTAGGCTGCGGACGCTCTAAAATCATCAAATTACCACTCACTTCATCATACCGACGAACTTCTTCATAGAAACCACTGAAACTTGACGCGTTGCTTCTACCCACAGACTTAGACAGCAACCGCTCCTCTAGGTCGATGGAACTGAAATTGTAAATGTTTTGTCACCTCAACTATGATCATCATCATTATCAAACCGGCAGGGATTTACGAGGTATGTTTTAACATCTCTAACCATAGAGAACTAGTCAATAATCAAAAAGCGGACGAGTGCAAGTTGTACTCGTGCACGAAGAGTTCGTGTTTTTGAAAAAATATTCACAGCCGAACATATAACCTCCTCGTTTTTGGAAGTCCTTTAAAAATTAAACAGCTATACTAGCCCGCGACTTGTAGACAATAGTTTTATTTCTACCCTTTGGGTGGAGAACTCTAAGAATGAAAATGAAATATATTCCCATGGATGGAAATTTCAAATCAAATATCTGATACATATAAACAATACATGTATTAGACTTATATTGTACTCACACGTGAATGACCCATTTAAAAAATAAAAATTTTATTTAACATAATAACCCCCCGATTAGATAAGAGAATAACTAATTTAATCCCATTTCAATCCCTTCTAGTGTCAACTCTTTTCTTTCTCCCAAATTAGATTCCTAACGAGTCCCGGAGGCAATTTGAAAAACAATATAATTACATTTTGCGAAGCTAAGGCTATTTTTCGGTCAAATAATCTCTTATTTTTCGTTCAAATTAACAACAAGCTGTAGCTCGTTAATTGTATTGAATTGAATTAATTAATTATAATGTAAATCGAATCGGAACTTCCGACGAATTTGCTTTCCAATTATTATCGGCTATTGTTAAATTATTTAAATCCTTAATCGTTGTAAAATTTGTCCCCCGTCAAGTGATTTGATGGGAAATTCGGAATTTATGGAAAACAGACTTGTGCTGTAATTATTTTACGAAATTCGTAAATCCAGAAGTTTAATCGAACATTTTCTATGAAAGGTCTGAAATATGTATTATTGTTTGAATTAGCTTTTGTTTAGTCTTGACTAATGAAATTGATTTTGTTAAAATCAATAGTGTTTTATCCTAATTCTGCAACCTTTTTAGCGTTTGAATAAAGCTGATAAGGGTCAAGTCACATTGGCGTAGAGTCAAAACGCCGCGGCGCGTCCTATTTTTCTCCTATAATATTCACCTCCATGGTTAAATCACTTAAAGACAAACTACTATAAAAATAATACTGACGCGCGTCAATATGTTTTTCGGCTACGGCATCTTCAACTCTATTATCTACATATTAATATGCGAGCGGAAAACTTTGTACCCCTTTTTACGAAAGACGCGTAAAAATATGAAATTTTTCCCAATTATGGTTGATACTGAGGAAAAGCGTGGAATTCCAATATAATTTTAAAATATGCTTTAATCTTGCATATTTTTAATAAATACAACACTACGCGCACTAAAATACGCACACTACAATAATTTGACATAACACGTTAATTATACGCGAAATACTTTTTTCTTTACGGTTGAAGTATGATTTTTTAAAATAAAATTGAATGGCCAGTTTACCTATAACGACGTTACGTACGTACGTAGTTTTCCTATAAGGACGATACACAATGGATTTAAATATTTTAATTGGTTGAATTTTGACCACATGACTACTTCTTCTAATTTTGTTTTGATTTACTCACTGTATTGTTGATACTCACTCCTTGATATTGTTGATCTCGATTTCGTACCCTATCCCAGCGGTTTTGAGTTCATTTTCGAAGAACGGCTTATCCTGTTCGTCAACTAGAATATACCCATCTCTTTCTGGCAGAGGGTGAGACCACACGTCAAGACGGAAAATGTTCACCAGCTCATTCAAGATCTGCGCCTGGCCTACATCCTGAACCTTTATTTTGTATAGAGAGTCCCTGAAAATGAAGTAATTTTACTGTAAGATATGGTAGCAAGATTTTTAAATTGTATTTTTATTTAGATAGTTCGAATTGTGCGCGCGGCCCAAAGTGTGGGTGAATTTTGTTCACTCGAACGACACCCGCCGCGTCACTGCCACATGAATAAAAGTATGTAACTATGTATTCACTAGAACACACACACTTAGGGTAACGCGCACAACTGAGTTGAACTATTTATATCTAAGTGCGAAAAAAAAAATCTGGGCATCTTCGATACAGTAGATATAATATGCTAGTCACATACACTGATAAACAGATACGGTCTTTAATTTAGTACTGATGACTCTAACTCAATAATTATATATTACTAGGTGTTTTAAATTAATGATAAACAACCCTTATCACTACGACGTAAGAAAAATACGTGGATAAATATATGTCAGCTGATTCTCGAACCTACTAAATATGCATATGTATATTATTTAGTAAAAATTGTTAAGCCGTTTCGGTTGCGGAAGAGTATTTTATATAGCTATAAGATACGGCTACGAAACGGCTTTACCGATTTTAACACATGCACACGTTACTATGAGAATCAGCTACTATCTTTTTAAAACGCACAGCAAAGTGGGCACGGGACGGCAAGTAACACATAAGTATGGCATACGATACATTTTATATTTTCATCGTATACATTTCGTCAGGTCTGACGAAATGTATACGAACATCAAAACTTTAAGTGAGAACGAGAGGTTACCCGTCGTGTAAAACTTTATAAGCCCTCTTTATAAGAAACTTTATAAGCCCGTTTTTACAACATTTTTTGATTACCGCTCGGCTCATTTTGGTCGTAGCGTGATGTAATATAGCCTATAGCCTTCGTAGATAAATGGACTAACCAAGACATAAAGATTTTTTCCTTCCCGTCCAGTAGTTCCTGAGATTAGCGTGTTCAAACAAAAAAAACAAACTCTTAAGCTTCATATTATTAGTATAGATAAAAAAAACATTTCTTACCCCTCTAATTCTTCATTTTTTCCATAAACGGAACAAACCAAAGCTAGCACTATTAACAAACGCATTTTCACTCACGTTCACTAAGACTATTAAATTGATATCATTACAAGTTGTATATTTAATTTTGGTGTTAATCCTTCTGTTATCTTGGGATTAATATTTCCAAATTTTAATCTTTTTAAACGCGTCATAGATAAAGTTGTGCTGTTAACGGTTATTATGTATGTAGAA
The DNA here is from genome assembly GCA_026546445.1 of Cyclargus thomasi. Lineage (NCBI taxonomy): Eukaryota > Metazoa > Arthropoda > Insecta > Lepidoptera > Lycaenidae > Cyclargus > Cyclargus thomasi. The sequence goes on from JAOTAV010017800.1 coordinate 18,716, forward strand.
GACATATTTGTGTAACAAAATAATAAGGCAGACGAGCAAACTCTTCACTAATGGAAAGCAACTCCCGCGCCCATACACACTCGCAACTTCAGACACGACGATGTTGTGATGGCGGTGTATTGATGGTGATGATAGCTTTAAAAATTATGTGACTTTTTATAGAGGTCACCAGCAATAGTAAATTATTGTTTTTAGTTGGTGCTCGACTTCGTTGCGAAAAAAATTTGTTTATCAGAAAAAAGTTATTTGAACAAAAAGATTAATACAATTCTACTGATTTGCATTAATCTTTTAACAATTATACAATAGGCCATCCATTAAGTAAGTAATATAAATTTCATGGTTTTTAGAAAGCTAAAAATTTAAATACATCAATGTTTCAAATTTTGAGGATAATTTTAAATCGGAGGCCTCTGTGCCGTAGTGGTTGTGCACCTTGGTGGCTCACGCCGGGGGTCGCGGGTTCGAATACGAACGGACGGAACGAAAGTTTTTCAAGGGTTCTTGGGTCGTGGATGTGTATTAAATATGTACATTAAATAATAAAAAAAAAACCCTTAAATATGTGTATAGTTTCAAAGTACTAAATACATTTCCATTGTCTGGTACCTGTAACACAAGTCCTTCTGGTACTTAGCACGGGGCCAGACAGACGTGGCGTGAAGCGTCCATAGATATTATTATATTATAATATTGTAAACAAATAGAAAACGTTTTGTTTGGCATTTTATTGTTCTTATACTGTTTCTCGACCCTACCCTACCCAGGCACCATGGGCGGGTGTCCATTGATTATATTGTAAAACTATTAAATGTACAGACACGGTAATTTTACTGTGGCCAAATTTAAGAATTTATAATAATAATAACTGTAAATAAGTTGACATGCAAATTAACTTTTGTAAGACTAAATAATTTGTAATCTGTATGGAATTCAATAAAGCTTTATTATTATTATATTATTATTATTATTATATATTTAAGAAATAACAGCCTTTTATGTATGTGATTAATAGTATCTGATCTAAATATTATTGCTATGCATAATGTCATTAATAAAATGTTCAAGCTCAACAGCTAGTCCATACTAAAGTATGTTTGTCCTTTCTTCACGTCGCAACGGAGCAACTTTATGACGTGATTTTTTGTGTGAAGTTAATTGGGGGACTGGAGAAGGACATAGGGTACTTTTTATGCCGGAAAAATATACGGTTCCCGCGCTATAAACTTATTTTGGCGCAACGGAGTTGTGGGCATCATCTAATTTCACTATAAATGTATCTTAATCGTTACAGATGTATAAGATATATAAGTCGGCCAGTCTAATTTAAATTAGTAGGTATTTTTTTAGTCATGTGAAAGCCAGAAAAAAAATTATTAGAAAGAAAATATCGTTTTTGGGGAGTGGGAAGTTGGCCACCGAAAAAACTCACGCACTTAAGGATAAACAGCCCAATAGTTGTTTAGTGTTTCACACAGGTTCTATGAGAAGGTATTTCTCCAGTCGGGCCCATTCGTGCCGAAGCGTATCTCCTACGGCACTATTATCGCTCATCAATAGTAATCTCCATCTGTAATTACTGATAAGGTATTGCCACTATCTGGGGCTGCTCTAATTGAAATCCCCCGATCCCACAAATCCTAGTGCTGAGCCAAATTTTGATTAAATCCCATAAATTGCCGTACTGACATAGAAGATTAGGATTCATATTAAATTTATTAGAAGCGTGGCGGAGTGGCCAGGGTGCCTACTTATGTACGAAAAGCCCAGATTCGATTCCCACCATTCTCACGTTTTTATTTTTGCCGTGGGAGAAACATGCTTCGTGAATGGGCCGGGCATGAGTGATTTCACAGCCTCACAGAAAAGTTTTTCGTTTAGTGAGTGAGTTTACCGGTGACCGAACTTCCCTAATTCCCTATACCTTTTCCCATTCTCTATTCCCTCATAAAGGCCGGAAACACTTGCGAATCTTCGGATGTCACGAGTGTCCAGGGGCCGGGTAAGCCGTCTGCTCGCTTGCCCCTAAAATATCATAAAAACATGTACAAAAATACCTTCGAGACTTAAGGATCAACGAATACGCCTTTACAATAAAATCCCAGAAAACGTTCAAAATCTTTCTATAAATAAGTTTAAAAAAGTCGTAAAAGAACGTTTGTGTGCTAAAGCTTACTATAAAAAATCCTAGGAGTAAAATAGCTGGTTGCTAGGCTGTTTCTGCAAAATATTGAAAGTCATGAGTCATAACTAACAATTATGTAACTTTGCTTTTTTATTTTTATTATTTTATAAACAAGTTGCAATAAATTGTAATATATGTAAGGTATTATTTTAACTTACAATTATTAATTATGTAACTAAAAATAATTATTGTTTGTTAAATTAGCTTCAAGACATATTATTGTTATTTTCCATCTTTCACGTAAAAGATGGACCCGTGCGAGTTTCTTACGCCGGTTCTTCTCGCCAGGTTAGATTCTGAACGTTTCGATGTTCAGAAACTGTACTTAAAGTACTTATTTTGAATAAAAAGATTTTGATTTGATTTGACTTCCGTGTCTATATCGTCGTCGGCCGGCGGTTCGGCACGAATGAGCCGGGTCGACTAGAGAAATACCATTGCCTTCACTAAACCGGCGTGAAACAGCGATTGTGCTGTCTCTCCTCGATTTCCTTTTCTTGATTTCTTCCATTTAGCATATTTTGTGTTGCTTAGTCCGTTTATTATCAGGGAAGGCTTTATGCTGTATAACATAACGCGACGACCAATAGAAGCTGAGCAGTAATCAAAATATGTTGTAAATCGGAATAATTGATAAAGTTTCACGCGGACATAGTAGCGGACAACAGCTAGTATTTAATATTATTATTAGGTCACACCTTTTTTTAATCACATAGCAATTTCGTGCATTTATGTTATCAAAGCAAAACTAGCTAGGCAATATAGCTTTATTTTTTTTTTAACAGGCTTTAAAGGTAACTGCTATTTTAATTGTTAATGTTCTTGCTTATGAATCTTCATACAACATATCAATTTCTTATGAAATAATTAATAGGCAAACTAGCAAACGGGCCATGATAGAAAGCTACTACCGTCACTTTACTCTTAGACACTTGTAACATCAGGAGAGTTGCAAGTACGTTGCCAAACATTTACCAAGTAATTAAAGGAGAGACTCGAGCATGCGTTTAACATATTTACTTGAAACAGAGCGCAAACGCTGTTTCGCACCGGTTATCCGGAAGGCCATTTAAAGCACGACCATCCCACGGCCCACGTTTCTTACTATATAACATTAGTATGAAGTACAATATTATTAGGTTTCACGCAAACGTGTGGATGTAGAGTTCATTTATGTAAATCAGACGGCCACTAAGCCACAATATCTGTGCCCGACGCGCCATAACTAACACTTGCGATTGTCACGATATATTGTAGCCTATGTCGCAGACAACGCTGGTGACCTAGAACGTACAGACGTATAAAAATTTTTGATCGTTACTGAGTTTACCAGAAACCGAACTTCACTGCTCCTCGTTCCCTAAACCAATAATCGAAGCTCATTCCGTCAATAAAAAGGCCGGCAACGCACGTGCAACGCTTCTGCTATTACTAGTGTTAATGGGAGACGGCAGATGCTGACTGTGATCCGCCTGCTCACTTGCCCTCTAATTTTGTTTAAAAAAAATAACACCTAGGGGGCATCCAATAATTACGTGAGGTGAGATGTTTTAGTAAGGGGATTGTTGTGTATTGACTTACTGAGATTTATAATAAATGGTATTGACTCCCGTACTCGGAAGAGGTGTGGCTTGTACTTTAATGACACTGGTATTACCACAGAGTGGGGATACTGTGCCGTCCCCAGTTTGCTACCACTCCAGTACAGACCACGGTCCGAGACGGTGGTCAGACGGCGATAGTGAAGTTGTTTTATTTATTGAACCTGTAAATATCGCTTGTTTTTTTTTTCAGAAAAAACCCTAATCGTCAAGTTTTGTTATTCCCATATCCTATTAAGTAAATAAATTTCGAATACCGATTTACGTCAATAATGTTTGACTTAGCTGATAATAATTACCTAAAGAAAAAAAATAAAGGATTTCTTACATTACTGGCTGCAGATACGATATTCTATAGAATGCCTAGGCAATATTCTCGCACGGCTAGTTCCCGAACCGGTAGGTAGGTCAACATGTAGACATTCTGAAAACATTTGTTTCAAATTTACTCAGAAATTAATGCTTTTTATTTTATTGATTGATTGATTGATTGATTGATTTATTTATTTATTTATTTATTAAAATGTGTAAAATCAAAACTGTTACATACATTGCCTAAGCATTTTAGGCATTCTATACATTGCCTAGGCATTGTTTTAAAAAACCTGATTATACACATTGCCGGTAACAAAGTTGACTGATTGCATCGTTAGAGCATAAAAGAAGTCAAGCAAACAAAGAAATAAACACACTTTTCCATTTGAAATACAAGTCAGGAAATACTTGCTATTTTGTACAAGAATTTTCGAAATTCAGAGTATTAGAGTCTCGCCTTCGACACGGCTCTCCTACGGCAATGAGGGTCCGGATATACCCACCTTCATACACGATCCGACCTTGAACTTTGACTTCGAACCAAGAGTCTACCTGTGTCTAGAACATAAATACACTTGTGTACAACCTGAACCAAGCTAACCTGACACAAGTGTCTTATGATACTTACTAGGTGAATCTCATGTCTCCTTGTATAAATAACAAAATTGTGGAAAAGGAAATAAATGATTTATTATTTTAAAAAAAATAGGTCATGAACACTCTATGTCCTATCAGAAGAAGTTGGTACAGAGTCTATTGACGGACCTTCGTCATTTGTTCGGAATATGTCAATTCCATTTAGGTCGTGATCTGTCGACTGGGTTTGACAAAACGCGAAAAACTTAGACCCAGAGAAGTTGACTCAGAGCCCAGTAGTGGACCTGGCTATGAGTCAACTTCTCTGAATATACGTCAAGTAAAAGATAACTCTGCAACAATCGTTTTGTTTTGACAGTAAAATATATACAAATACTAGCTGTTGTCCGCGACTCTGTCCGCGTGGTAACAAAGATAAGAATTGTAATTTTATTGAAGGGGGCGAATAAAACAAAATATAAAACATCGTCTTTCTCTCTTTACGGCCGTTATTCACATGGCAGGTGAAACAGAACGACGCGGAATCGCCGCCAAAACAGTTTTTTTCTTAATAACTCGATAGATATAAAAAAACGCTTCTACAGGAACTCAGTAACAGAATTTTGAATCGTGTGTTAAAATACTGAGTTCGTCGAATGCGCCGTTTTGGTAGACGAAGAAATATGCGTTAAAAATAGAGGCATCTTTGTGATTTTTTTTAACGAGAAAATTTTAAGCTATCGTGTTTCCGCTACTACTGGCGCTCACAAATATAATGTAGTATCTATGTTTAAAAAATGAAA
>JAOTAV010017811.1:0-24177 GCA_026546445.1 Cyclargus thomasi
TAAATATGTGTATAGTATAAAAGTATTAAATATATTTCCGTTGTCTGGTACCCGTAACACAAGTCCTTAGGGTACTTTACAGCACAGGGCCAGATTGACGTGGTGTGAAGCATCCATAGATATAATAATATAGAACTGAATTTCTATATTTTATTAGATACTTGTAATAACTGTTGTAGCTTAAAATGTGAGATTTTTCTATTCTTATATAAGTAAGCCAAGTCAATTCTCACGTACTTTGGGGTGAAAAGTTGGTCATGTACCCTCGGCGCTTGCAGTCAGTTATTTTTTGCTTGAACTTGACTGATTCGTATTTCACGTGATTTCCGCATTTGACGCGAGCGATACAGTAAGCAAAAGCTGTGATTATAATCATACTAGTTGTTACCAACTACTACGTTCGCGTGAAACTTTACGAATTATACCGTTTTACTGACATTTTTTTACGGCTCGGCTCCTACTGGTCGTTGCATGTTAAATAGCCTATAACCTCCCTCGATAAACGGACTAACCGACACAAAAATAATTTTTAAATTCTGACCAGTAGCTCCTGCGATAAGCGCGTACAAACAAATACACTTTTCTTTTTTATGTATTTAGTATAGATGAGTATAGATTGCGTATGGCTATTTGATTTGTCCAGGCGTGAGGGTGAACGCCGTTGTGTGTGTGTGTGTGTGAACTGTAAGGACACAGGAGTGGCTCTCAAGGGCATTGTTTGGTGTAATTGAAAATACCGTGATATGGAAGTATTATGAATTCATTACATATATTGCCTCACTCATCACGAACCTTGTATGAGCGACGAGCGTACAATCGGGAAAGTTAAAACAGATCCAGATTGCTGATCTAAATAAGTTAGGCGAGATATGTGGACAAGCCGGGACCCGTGACCCCAATATCAGAGGGCGCTAACTTTATTAGATATTAAATAAATATCAACAATAACTGGGAAAAACTGTTTTTTTCTTTTTGTTTGAACTTGTTTCTTGTTTTACTCTTTTATTTATTTGGTATAATGTTCTTTCTTTTGCATATTCGTGTACTTGTGGTGTGAAGCATGTAAAATAAATATTTTATTATTATTAAATTTCATACTTTTACATCTACGCGTCTGTCGGAAAACTTTATACCCCTTGTACAAAGTTTTACGCTCGCGTATTAATATATAGATAGTATGACGATACGCGTTACAGCTGTCTGAAAAGCTTTAGTCGTGTGTCGATTGTTATCTCATTTACATTCCGAAAGTAAAAAACCAGCTCTGTAACATCTTGTTCTAGAGCAGAAATTCCCAATTTTTTTATTTCAATTTGTTATAAATTTAAATATTTGTTATGTCCCGCCTAATATGTCATCATGTCCCGGATTTCAAGCTGGGTAATCCCGGAAATATCCTCTCTAGAGTTGGCAAGTTGAAGCGTTCAATGGAGATGTATCTTGTGATAGCGGTAATATGTCAACATGTATGCAGCGGCTGCGGCGGTACATTGTGTATAGTGATTACAACGATACAGATCTGCGAGATGGTGTACTTCCGCAACTATATGACGAACATGTTTATATTATCTGGTGTTGCTAGAATCAAAAGCATCTATATTAATGAAATAAAGCTGAAGACTACTTTGAACGCGAAAATATGTTGCAAACCTTTAAGTAGCGAGCCCATTACCCTCGGGTCGGCAACGAACCTGTCTACGCGCGGCGGTATTAGATTTTCATTAGGTAAACCGTTCTCTCGTTTGCCCCCTTATTTTATAAAAAAAATTATGAACTACTGGTCAAACTAGAAAATATATTTTTGTGTTCATTTTTTGTTGTAGTCCATTTATCGAGGAAGGCTATAGGCTGTATAACATCACGCTGCGAGGAGTAGGAGCCGAAGTTGTAAAAACGGCATAATTTATAAAGCTTGACGCGGCGGAGTTGCGGGCAACAACTAGTAATAAAATACACGTGAGGGCTGGAACTGAAGTCCTCCTGTTTAGCGGTAGCAGGATGCTGCTCGATGAGACCAAAGCGTGTTGTAGGAATTTCAAAAGTCGTATACTGCTTCGCGACGGATTCTGAATATTTTGGACCATGGCCGTGGATAACATTAACAGCAGTTTGCCTAAAACAATTGTCATTATTGTCACCCGTTAACTCACTTCACTCCGTGTCGAATCCGCTTAGTGTGGAGAGGCTCTTATGTCTGATTTACACGTATTAAGTAGATAAGTAGTTAACTAAATCTAAACCTAATTTTAAGTGACTTAACTTACCACTTGCTACTAAATTTTGTGTTGTTTACATGCAGTTTATGTAAACACAAAATTTAGTAGCAATACGTGTAAGCCAGACATTATGATTTGCTGATGATTTACAAAATCCGCGGCGTCGAAATATTTTTTTATTATATTTTTTTTGGAAGCATTAAATCGTTACAGCACCGGTATCACCGGCGACGCTGGCGCACCTGTTTATAAAGACTGAGCTGATTCTGTTACCATCTGTTACCTAAATCAGCTATAACTCTATCTGTACACCTCATCGAAATCCGTTCAATCGTTTCGGCGTGACTGACAGACAAACTCTCCCACTGCTAACATTAGTGTAATAATGGCTGTTAAGTCTTTACATAAGTCGTTAGCATTCATATAATGTGTTAGTTAACGGTCGGAAGTGAGGAAGTTGTGGTAGTGAGCTAGTCAGGAGTGACCTTCACATAGACCCAAACACTTCCGAATCTAAAATCCTTCCTGCGCTGTCAGTCGACATGCTAATTCCACGCACCATAGTGTTCCTACTGCCGCTGACACAGTATAAGTTACATACAGTAGATTATTATATTATACTTATTGCTAAGCAACCCAAATTACACTTACGCATGTTTTCATAGTTTTTTTAATGATATTTAGGAGGTAAGCGCAAGACAGGATACCTGATGGAAAGCAACTGCCGTCGCCCATGGACTCTCGCGATATCCAAAGTGTTGCAAGTACGTTGCCGGCCTTTAAAAGGGAACAGGGAATTGAAATAGGGAAAGGGGATTAGGGAAGATGGTCCACCGGTACACTTACTCACTGAACGAAACACATCACAGTGCCGTTTCACGTCAGTTTTCTGTGAGGCCGTGGTATCACTCCGGTTGAGCCGGCCCATTCCTGCCAAAACATGGGTCCCGCACGGCAATGAGCATAGGTATCATGTACTCGAGACTGGATAATGTCTCATTGGTTCACGCCTCTACCGGGGTTCGAACCTGCACCCTCTCGATTGCGAACCAAAGGTCTTACCTACTAGGCCACGGACGCTTTCAAAATTTTTATAGTTATTTCAGACGGATAGAAGTAGCATCTTGCCTCTTGTTGAGAACTGGATTCAAAGAACATGGTTGTATTACTAAGTATAGACTGCTGCATAGAATTCCTTAACACATGCATAACGAGTATTTGCGTATTCTAAATGAGAACAATTTTATTATTCTGCAGTATTTACTACCTACTCCGAAAAGCAAAGTTCATTCGTTTCTAAAGATATTTAGGGGGAAAACGAGCAGACGGGTACCTGATGGAAAGCAACTGCCATCGCCTATGATCACTCGTGACATTATAACAGTCGCAAATGCGTTGCCGGCCTTTATGAGAGAAGAGGGAATGGGAATAGGGATAGGGGGATTAGGGAAGTCGGGCCACCGGTAAACTCACTCACTGAAGAAAACGCACAACGCCGTTTCACGTCAGTCCTCTGTGAGCCGGTCCATTCGCACCGAAGCATGGCTCTCCCACGGCAGACCGCATCAATTTATTTTCTTTCTTTTACACAAAATACAGTACAATACACAATATATACAGCTACTAGCTATAGCTCTACCATGAGTTTGAAGTTTTTGAATAGTATTGTCGATACTCAAAATTGACTACGTAAATTTCTATGGCAATTTTAGTTCCACAAGTAACCGCTAGAGGCGCTGTTTTTTCCATACTTAAAATTTACGCAGTCACTCTCGAGTATCGACAAATACTATTGCTTCAAACTCATGGTAAAGCTATCGGTCCCTGTATCGAAATATTAGAGAGTAACTCGGCACTAATGGGCCAGCCCAGCTGTACAGTTAAATCGTTCGCCATCAGGTGACCCGTCTGCTCATTTTCCTTTGCTAATTAAAACTTCCAACAATGGTACATTACTATCTTAAACAATACGTAATAATAGATATCTATGTACAGTGTACAGACAGAAAGCGGTCCCCAATACAATTACAGCATGATCGTATGCGATCATTAACTGTACAATACTTTTCTTTGTAAACTGTAAATAATAATAGACAGTTGTGGTTTTGTGGAATAATATTATGTGTTGTTGTGTTATGTAATACTGTTTACATCACACATAGTGTATAATATGGATCAGTCTGTTTGTCGATTCAACTAGACTGTTTATAACATAATGCGTACAGAGTAATAACACTGTATACTTACATTTTACACACTTTGTTCTACGTGTCATCTCATTCTCTATTCTCTCAAAAATGCCGGCAACGCACTTGCGACTCTTCTGATGTCACGAGTGTTAATAGGCGACGGCAGTTGCTTTCCATTAGGTAACCCGTCTGCTAACTTGCCCCCTAAATATCATAAAAAAATAAGCTTTATGAATTTTACTAATTTAGTTAACATAAAACTATTAAACTAAATTGCAGCTCATGTTATGGTGTGTCTGTATCCCTTACTGCCGTTGGAGAAATTAATTCATACGTAGACCCATGTAGACCCACTTTATATGGGCAGGTTCTGACAAATTATGTCGGTTTGATAGGACGCCACTAAAAACGTAATTGTCCGGCATCTGTTCATATGAATCAACTACTTTGATAGTACAATATACACTGAAGTCCGTACAAGTACAAGTGCTAGTCCCTATGCAACAAGTGCTAAAAAGTGTTGAGAAATCATAACATACAATTAAGTATGAGCTCACACAATAATAATAATTTAGAAATAAAAACTCTTTCAGCGATGCTACTTTCGGCTCATTAGAACTGAAGCTTACGTATAAACGTAAAAGATTTAAGACCAAATAAAATTAAAATACACATTTTTTTATTTTTATTCCAAATCGCACAATAAACTATATTTTATTGTCTGATTCTCAGAATCGCATTACAATTATTTTTATTTATTGTTAAAGTTACAACTTCCGCGTGGCACTCACTCACTCACTCACTCACTCAGCATTGTCCTCTAAAAATATCTAGCTGATTTGTGTGCCGTTGTACTCACACAGTTATCTAAAACACGATATAAAAAATATTTTATCATCACTGACAACAGCTAAACATTAATTTCATTATAGAGAGCCGAAAATGACCTTAACATGATGCGAATTTACATTACTCCCGTTTATAATATGACATTATATCAAATTACAATCAAATTACGCGAAAGTTTGTGAGTGTGTATGTTTGTAACTTCTTTACGCTTGAACGGTTGGAGCGAAGTGGCGTAACTATACCGTTCGAGGCCCGTGGCAAATTCGTTTTTGTTCCACTATGTCAAACCAATAAAAAACACGTCAAGCGGTTAATGTATAAAATAATCGCTTGCCACTTGTCTAGGCGGGCTGATCGGGGGCCCTTTCTGGCCAGGGGCCCGTGGCATTTTGCCGGTTTCCCACTTTGTAGTTACGCCACTGGGGATACAGTTTCTAATATGATAAATGTCACACACAAAATATATTTTATTTGGCTTCAATGTGTGTTACGCAATATCTTTGTACTAGTGAAAGGGATGATAAGGGGCCAGCGAGCAGACCTGGGGGTTACCTGATGAAAAGCAACTGCCGTCGCCCATGGACACTCGTAATATCCGAAGGGTTGCAAGTACGTTTCCGGCTCTCATAGCTCTCCCACGGTAAAAAATACTGTTTTGTTTTATATAGACCGGCTCTTCTAATCGCTTGCGATAACTGCATCGCCCTTCATGTTCGCGTTCGAGTCCTATTGTCCGGTGCTAAGCGTGAATTGGGAGCACCGAGGAGGAAAAGCGATCCTCAAGAAGTGGACGTCCAGCGTCGAGGCCGGCCGGTCCGCGAGGCCGGCACCGGCGTCACGTGATACACCCTAAAATTTCCTCGTGCTGCGACAGGAAGTAACACCATCGTAAGGACCGAGTACAATCTGGCCGCTACACCTGACAAACGATGTTGTAGAAAAAAAAAAGTAGCTCTCCCATGAGTTTGAATTAATAGTATCTATTCAATTATGTATACGGCGATTTTAGGTACTGTAAAATCGCTTGACTAAAATGTTACGTACTTAGTCGGTGTCGAGTATCGATAAATATAAAATACAGTTGCTTAAAACTCATGGTTAAACTGTTGTTGTGATTATACATCTCTATTGTTGAAAAACTAGCGTAAAACGGCGTTGTATATGCCTTAAGCCTATCCATATTCCCATTCCAAACTCGCGATGTCGTCAGTGTCTATTGACGACGGCAGTTGCTTTCCATCAGGTAACCTGTGTGCTCGCATACCCCTAAATATCATAAAAAAATTGTCGGCCAGGGGCCAAGACATTCTCAGTCTTTACAGTATCTCAACGGAAGACCACCAAATTCGCGTCGAAGTACCTCGTAGGGCGACCCGAGCTCGCTCCCGTCCATTGCCGTCAATTACTAACAATTCAGTCAACCCATTTATTACAATTATTGATATTGCTATTAAAATGTTTTGTTTTCGAGTTATGCATATTACTGTTGTACAAACAGTAGAATTTTGTTCACAAAACTTCTCGTAACAGAAGCATTTAGTTATATGTACAACGTAACAAACTTATCACTTAATGACTGAAATAGATGGTGCCTTGTGCACGGTAAAAGCAGGATTGGTAGGCACGTTTGTCGTACAATATTCACCAGATATACTCTCCACGTAGTCACGACGTAGTCGACAGTGGACAGTGGACTCTATCACTGCCATATCCAATTGACTTCAATTATAAAATCTTATTGCGCATTTCGATAACATCTTTATTGTAATAGTCTATTGTAGCTGGAAGATCAATACAACGAGTCTCGTTATCTGCGTACTCGTATTTTGAGGTTATAGATTAGTCCGTATCTACTACCTACATCTCGTACAAGGATGCGATATCACCTGCAGGTCTTACGACAATTCAAACTAATAGTTTTTAAGGGGTTTAAATTCGGCCACATGTTATCCAAATTTCTTGGACGCTTAAATTTTGGTTAGTGTGCGGGGTCCTCAACAAAACATAATTATAAGAATATTTGTGTCAATGCAGTAATTTGTGGGAGACTTAGTACCCAAATTAAGGCCCGTATTAAAAGTCAGCGCTTAATTGACTTAAGAATAATTTAAAGGTTGTCTTTATGAATCAGAACAGCATCTCAAAAATTTTGATTATACTCTTAGTATTAAACACTGACTATAATTACGGGTTAGGCCCGTAATTAAAGTCAATTATAGACCAGGCCTGTTTCACCGCTTACAGATAGTCTATCCACAGCTTTTTTTGATAGACGTTATATGGAGAATCTGTCAAAAAAAACTTGGAAAGTGAAACAGGCTAAGCCTTTTATTTATACCCCATTCATATTATCAGAGTGTGTTCCGGCGCGGCGGGGCGTTAGAAATTTTCTGTTAAGAAATTTGAATAAAATGCAGTGGACTTAAGGCTTCTACATTGGCCAGCGTGGTAAGTTTAACCTCTTATAAGTATGTTAAAACGTTAAGCACATAAGCCACAAAAATAATATGTCATAGAATCATCTTCGTTTTTTAATGACTACCGAGGTCTTAAACTTATAGTTAATGAGAAATATAAGTACCGTGGCCCTAAATAGCTACGAAATCGACCGGTTTAAATAAAACTTTTTTGTACAATACAATATAAGTAACACTATAATCCCTACTTCTTTAGGGGGACTTCTTATTTCTGTTTTTCTTAATTATGTATATGCTATTAAAAGTATTTTCCGTTAACGGAGGGAGATTTTCGAGACCCCGAATGTATGGTGAAGGCCGTGTGCGCCTGTATTCCCCTTAAGTGCATAAACTATCACAAAATATACGCATCCCGGATACTCGAATCGCTAGTCATCAGCTAGTCAGTGACGAGACAGAAGTGTCGCAATGTTTTATACGCCTATACCAGTCTCAGTGTCACAGTGTTGACAATGAGGGTTGACATTAGGTACGGCCACCACGACTAACGTGCAGCCAGACACCTGATGTGTAACGCCTGTGTAACCCGTACTTCCTGCTCACTGATCACTTGTTAACATACAGACAATAATCAGTATAGACCACGTATCTATTAGTAGCTTTTGCACGGGGCTTCCCTCGCCTTGCAGTTCCAGCTCCGTTAAGTGGGCTGTGCGTTGATCAATTGTTATGTTACTCAATCCTTTCAGTTTGTAACCGAATTCTTTTTTTTTCTTCAAGATAAGAATTATGTAAATCTAGAAGATATACAATGTACAAAAAATCGCAAAGATGATCACGAAGTACCTCGACGTCAAATGAACCACGGTTGCCTACTTGACAAGCAAATATATGCAGGCGCAGTCACGCCAGCCGACAGCCGACACCCAACAGCCGACGGCCGCATGACGGGGAGCAATAATTCGTCGATCGTCTGATTCCTCAACATTACGTAGTCATTAATATCGGGCCTTCATTGATAAAGCCCTGCGTCACCTTCACCCATATACCCAGCCCTCGCGCCCGCACCGCGCTGACATGTGGCACACCACAAGAACACGACCGTCGTTGAAATACTCCGCCCATTACCGTAATGAGTACCGTTGTACACAAGAAGAGATAATTGCAGTGAGACCTCGCAGGTAACAAAAATAAATTAGTCGTAAAACCGACGGCTGTAAACAAACGAATCAAATCGGAGTTTCCTTGAGTATCGGCTTTGGGACCGCGATATAACGCGATATAACGAGCAAGGATTACAACTTCGACGAGAGGTCGGAGTCCATAACAAAAATAAAACACAATGGTTCGACCCTCGGGTTTTTATTCCGTAGTTTGTTTCGGTCTCGAACGAGGGCGTCGTGTGGCTAATGTGGGCCTCGCTCCGACCAGCTAGCACCTTTCTGCCGCTACGTCCGAGACCATATCTAATATCATAGTAGCGATCATACCCCCACCCCCCAATATTCGTTTACACTTTACTTTCATGCTTACTTATTTTTTAATAATATTGTAATAACCTACAAATAAGAAAAATATTCATTATTGTCCTCATTTATCGAGAGCACCCAGTAACAGCAATTTTCTGCAGTGCTGGTAGCTTTATTATAATAAAGAGCGATGAGCCATAAGTCGTAATCCATCTCGGTTTTCCTTCCCGCATCGCACCGCCGCGCCGCTGCCGTCGTTTGTCCATGAGCATTACCGTTATCTGGTATTTGTAGTGGAAAATTGTATTGATGTTTATCATCTGACACAAAGGAGGCATTAGCGGCTCAGATACAGCAGTAGATAGAGCTGATAACGCGATACGGAGGCTGCGAGCTGCGAGATGCGTGACATCTGTTGTTGTCGATAATCTTCTGACGAGATCCTGTCAATACTCGAGTGGATCGCGTCACATGTGATATGACGGCCACCGGTCGCATCGTCGCACACACATACTGCTTTTGGTTCAGTTCCACTTATTTAAGTGCATGTCTTAAAATAGATCTCATCCCCGGCCCCGGTCGGTCGTGTGAGCGAGGTGCCCTTTCGTGGTTGTTCGAGAAGCTCTGATATGACCGAAGCTTTATATCGGGTTCTCAACTTTGTTCTCTTATAAAAAAAAATGTTGTACTTTGTAGAACAAAGTAGAAATAAATAAAAACCGCCTTTCGATGATTTTTAATTTTTTATCATAGGCATAGTATCCGTCTGTTCGACGGAAGGAAGTTGGTGTGAGGTGTGATATAATTAATTATTTAATATGTCGATTATAATCGATTATCGAAAACTCGGCGGCTTTGACATTGTCTGGGGTCTGGCAGTTCCCGGCGGCCTCCACATTGACCGGGCGAGGTCGTCGAGGCGCGGGTGCGGTGCGGCCGGTGCGGTGCGGCCGGTGCGGTGCGGCCGGTGCGGTGCGGCCGGTGCGGTGCGGCCGGTGCGGGTGCGCGCCGCGTGTTACCCCCATGACAGTCACACAATAGATTAAAGCGCCTTGACTGCTGTTTACACCGGCCTTTGTCTATTTGTTTATAGTTCTTTGTGGCCCCGAGCGCACGAGGAAAATAAATATTGTTTCAAAAATTGCGTCTACTGTAATCTATTTCGTAGATAACGAGCAGCAATAAACTCAGATTTTTCTAACAAAACGTGTTACTCGTCGTCGACATATTTATCCTCCTCTTTACAGTACTGTAGTAAATATAAAATTAACGCCCGGTGTCACCGGCAGTATTTTGTCACATAACTAGATTTTGTAATCTGAATGATAGTAAAATTTTTTTAGGAGTCATATAGACCTATTTCCGAGCGGCCGGCCTCAGCCTGGACATATTTCATGGAGCTGGGCAGGAGGCGTGCAGATAACGTAAATGTACAATCAGAGAAGTTGAAATAGATGCAGATCGGGGATATAAGTAATTTGGTCGATTTATGTCAAACTCAGCCGACAGGTCACGACTTACACGAAATTGACATTTCCTACCAAATGACACACGTCCATCAACTGGCACTCTTTCAAGTTCCCCTATCATACATATCTTGATGTTCACCGCGCACCATATCATAATATCTATTATAATCTGTAACATCTGTGGCGGAGTTACATGTTCAACAGCTTGTTAAATATAAGGTAAATCTGAGATTTGAATATTTAATTAGTCACATGACTGCGAAAAGTTGTTTGCGTCAGAGCCGGTCGTAGATAGTGCGGTGTCGTGTAGAGACTAGAGACTAGAGACTAGAGCACCGCGGCTGACTGCTGTTGATCTGGTCGAGGTTCACTACAGCAACCATTAATATGCATCGGACTTAATTCTATACGGAGACGAAATATTCTAAAAGTTTTTAATTTTCTAATTCAACTGTTCGCTTGAGTTAAATGTACGCTTACGTAAATTTCCTTAACTTTTATGTTGTAGATCATTTTTGTTGTATAGATGAGATCATCAAGAGCCATGATGCCAGAAAACTAGGTAAATGGTACGTATCATTTACTAGATAACAAATTATACCATCTACGTACCATCTACCCAGTCTTCTAGCATCATGGCTCTTTATAGTGTAGTTGATGACTTTTAGATTAAATTTCAATTACAAATCAAATTACAACTACATTACGTCGCACAAGTTTTGTTTAAAAACCTGATCAGAGACACGTAATTATCATCCATTTGGCTTATAACTTTTTAAAGCTAGCTTTTCTTCGCGGCTTTGCTCGTGTGATATTTTAAAATAAAAAAAAAAAAGAATGTTTCAGGAATATTATGTATTGCAAAACCAAAATTAGCCCTCGTTACTCCCCAACCCTTCTACTGGGTCTAAGACTAAGTTTAGGCATAAAAGAAGAGTAAACAAATACAGTTACTCATTTATAATATTAAGTGTATTGCAGTGCGAATGAATATATCCATAGATATTCAAGTTTACGGCAACTTACACATACCTGACAACAATAAGAAAAAAAATAATGAGATGCAAAAGGATGTAAGTGTTGCTTGCGGGAAAGTCCATGAGCAACGCGTTATGTTTACATCAGCCAGCAGCCAGCAGCCAGCAGGTGCTGACTGATGCGTACATTTACATCGTAACAGCAGGTTCACCTCGTACGAGTGCCGACTCGACGAGATCACACCGAGATTGAGGCAAACCGGCAATAATATTAAAGTACTCGCGGTCGGGTCGACACGCGCCTGGCTGAAGGAAAAACCGACACGAAGCGGACGCTGCATAGCTAGTTTTGTTTACTTTTTAAGTAGATGTAGGCTTCGTTTAAACATAACTTTCAATTTCGTCGCGTAACTGCGGAGGTACTACAGTGAGTACCGGATCAACGCAGAATGTAAATACTCGAGATTTGGTGTGGGAGTAATTGGAACAATAAGAGCGAGGCTCCGAAATAGTATGAGAGCGCCGCGGGTTCACATCATAAACTATAATTACCTTTTTATATAAACAATGGTTATTTACATATTAATGTTTAGTGACGGAGCAGGGGCCGGCCGAGTCGCGAGCGTCGCCCGAGCGTGACGGACTCGCTGCGCTCTCAAGTCTCGACACCTACCATATTCTGTTCTGCGATCTGTTGCTTTACCATTAAATTTTGAAAAATAGTAATTTATCGATATATATGTCGGATCGTCGAGCATATATTTGCAACTGATTTAATAGCATTATGTTCATCTCTGTGGGCGTATGTTAGTTATGTGCTGAAACAGAACTCTAGACGTGCTCCTTACACTTCCATGTAATCGTCTTAAAGCAAAGCATCATAAACGTGATTAAACAGATTTCATTAGACTTAGAGTCGATGGGTTTGGGAGCGTGTACACCGTTTAATCCGACCTTTTCAATATCATTCATATTTTTGGGACGACACGTTGTCATCTTTCAAATATCTATCGTCAGTTATACAGTGATACTCAAAACCCTTTCTGGTGTTAGCCGCTCCGACAGATAACATAAACAAAACAACACCGTTATAAATATTAAAAGGGTCTGCGTGCATTTTTAGTTTCAAAGTTTTCAGGGCCTCTAGCGGTCATCTCCGGAACAAAAATTTCCACACAAAAAATGACGAAGTCGCTATCGAGTATCGATAAATATTATTGTGTAGTATAGACATTGGCAATATGACTTGAAGGAGTTTCATTTACAGTTCAGCTTGTCGGTAATGCCTGTAGGCTGTAGCCGAAACTGTGGGACGGGGACGGGGCGCCAAACCGCGAAATAACAAGAAATGTCTATGTATAATGGGGAAATTGAAAGAGTGGCAGTTGACGGATCTACGTCATTTGGTGTGACTATGTCAATTCCATGTAAGTCGTGAACTGTTGGCTGAGTTTGATATACAACGACCAAATTATTTAGATCCCCGATCTTAATAAAATTGTCATAATATCAATATTACGAACAAAGTAGTCAACTTCGATAGTCGCGATAATTTCTAAAAATATAATACACGAGTGTCTACTCAAGTAGGTGGCACATTTATCGTCGTACTTATGTCCAATAATATTTAAGTATTTGCTTATACAGGGTGAAACTGAGGTAAGTGATAATAATAGGTTTGTCTAGCTGTTGTATGTTATGAGAGTGAAAAGTTCACTGTAAATTAGAGTGTCCGTAGCCTAGTGGGTGAGACCTTTGGTTCGCACTCGAGAGGGTGCAGGTTCGAACCCGGGTGGGAGGCGTGTACCAATGAGACATTTCCCGATCTTAAGTACATAATACGGATTTTCATTGCCGTGGGAGAGCCATGCTTCGGCATTGGCCGGCTCGACCGGAGTGTTCGGACGACGGCAGTTGCTTTCCATCAGGTGACCCGTCTGCTCGCTTGCGCCTTAGATATTTCGCTATTTTCACAGCACACACACACAGGGACAGATACACACCTTGAAGCATTATCTTTATTATTTTGTTTTGTAACACTCTGTATTGTTTTAGTGGTGGTAGGTTTCTCGAAATACGAGTGCTATAAGAATACCTATCACAAGTGTCATAGTATACTAGAGTATAATAATATGTTATGTTTGGAAACTTTAGTAATGACGGAAAATTTAAGTGGGCAGTGGAAAAATGATTCACGCGATTTTCCCGCGACACCGGCCGCTAACACTTCCTCGTCAGTTGACACCTTATGTCGGATATACACTCTCGCCGAGAGCTTTCAGGTGAGACTTTTGCCCCAGGCGAGGCGAGTGCACCCACTTACGCTCTCACTCGACTGATTTCGTTGTGTTTCGCCGAAAGTGTACACCCACCATAACTTGAGGTGGTCGCTTTAGGATATTTGACACTTTTTGCAAAAGTAGGTCAATTTATTTCTAACACAGCCACTTTTCTGTGATTAATTTATTTCCTCATATATAAAAATGACGTCGTACAGTAAACAGTCATAAAACAACAAAAAATTAATCCGGCGACATAGAATTGACATATTCCGACCGAATGACGTACGTCCATCAACTGGCTCTCTTTCAATTTCTCCCATTATACATTACAGTACTAAGTTATAATAGGGAAAATGCGTGTAAAACTACATTAATTGAATGCTAATTATTATGATAGCTGGACAAAAGATATACAGAATAACAAAAAATCTCTAAATTTTCTTAAGAAATAAGTAAGATATTAGCGATTTAAGTTTTCTATCTCCTTCTCTCAAAAAGTAATTTCGTATAAACTTTGTATGGACTTTGACGTCACAATCAATATCGGATCTCTCTTTCTAACTGACTACTTTAAAGGCTTGTTGTTTTCTATTTTTTCAGAAAACTGATTGGACTACATCGTTTTTTAATAACCAAAGATTTATTTAAACAAATAATAAAAAATCTTGCATATTTCCTATTGTATACATAACTGCAAGAAGCGAATAAGTAACATTTTACAACTTCGAGTGAATGACAATTTTGTTCTTAAAAATTTGATAAATCTTGTAATTGAACGATTTCATTTTCTAGCTTATTAATCTAGCTATACATTAAATTCATAATATTTTAGTGTCAAATCATTTTTTCGGTCCGATAGCGTCCATTTACGCAAAAATCCGTCAGTTTTTAAAATATTAGTTATGTGCTTCTTCCACTTATGTCTTCAATTACTTATTATGATAATAGTATGTCTATTGTCCTAAGCTAATAATATGCTATTGTCCTAAGCTAATAATACAGGAGATGCTACGAGCTACGTGTCGGGCTACGCCGTAGCTCGTAGCCGCTACGACGTGCTCCAGTTTTTGTTTTCTGGATTACGATGTAATATATTTTCATTTACTAGCTGTCCCGCACTTTGGCACTTTGGAATTAAAAGTGAGGAGTTAAATCCTCGGTTGGTTGCGCTTTTAAAATTATCTTTCAAATATATTTCAAAGTCCGAATACTAAATGACATAGAAATAATATTTTGAAACAAGTATTTTTTTTTTCTTTGAGGTCATATTGTAGTAAAATTAAATCAATTTAAATTTAAAAAAGAAATCAATAAAACTTAAAAATTGAGACAAAAGTTGAATACTACCGGAATTTCTTTAAAATTTCCTATATTTTAACCTGAAACTTAATAAGGTAAGGTAATTTACACTGTTGCAAATTAAACATTGACATATTTTTAGTTCAAAAACTTCCTATATTTTATATATTTTCCAGTTGCGACCTTTTTGTGAGTGTAGCAAATAATATCATAATAGTATATTTGGAAATGTACGTTAAAGCTTCTTAAAAGTGATATATTAGCAAACCCCAGGCTTTTAAAGACCCCACGCGACCTGCCGAGGGTTAAAATCAAATTGTAGCTGATCTCTCTACTCTGATCTGAGTACTGAGTATGCATATAAAAATTTGTTGAAAATCGGTAAAGCCGTTTAGGACAACAACTATGTTGTTTCTGGAATCCACAAAACGAGCCATTACAGTCAAGGTTAAGTTTTTACTTAAAAAAATAGACATTTTAACATTCAATAAAAAGATACATTATTTTATTGAGGCCTTTTATGGTACAACTAGATATTGCCCCGACTATGTTGCGAAAACCTTTACAAATTGTTTCGTGTCAACAACATTTATTACTGCTCGGCTCGTTTTGGTCGTAGAGTGATGTTATATAGCCTTCCTCGATAAATTGACCAACAAAGACAGATTTTTTTTATTTTTTAATTTATATATTAACTCCTGAGATTAGCACGTTTAAACAAACAAACAAACTCTGTAACTTTATATTATTTATATATATTGTAATTTTAGTGCCCCACACTCAGGTGAACCTTAATTGCCCACCAACAAGCCGCGTGAACATTTTTTTGTCAAAACGTTTTTTGTCTTAATCGGAAACATTCGCGGCGTAGTTATTTAATTCGACGTTTTTTTACACAAAAGTACCTCGACTATAATAATAATTCTATTATATCCGGTACTAGCGACTAAACCTGTTCATTGTTAACAACTCGACCGATTTACACGTCGTTATATTAAACGGCCCTTTAGAACGTATATTACCCACGACGCGACGGTCGTGTAACGCTATCGCCGCCAGCGAGTGTTGGGCCCGGGGGTTCCCCGGCTGTGGGGGCTCCTGTGAGGGGAGCGAGCGGGGAGGGGGAGAGGGGGAGGAGGTATGACGTCACTACGCGGCGGCACGCTCCCGGCCCGCGCCCCCCGCTCTCCCCCCCCCGTACACTCGCTAACAGTTGCGGTTAACTTGTGACTGTCGTAGACTGTTAGCGAGTGTACCCACGTTAGGTTGAACACTTTCGATTTTCCTGTTACCTGCCCTATAAACTTGATGCTAAGAGGAAAGGTTTGTCGGTTTGTTGGCTGCAATCGAGTTGTTTATTATGTAAAAGAGGTTTTAATGAGCAAAGAACAGGGTTGCACTCAGCGCATATATATACCGTAAATTTGTAAAAAAGATTTTTGGGGGCGAGTTTGATCAATGATAAAGTGAACATTCAGAAAATCTAGCACTTTGAATTGATATTTATTGTATAATATAATCCCTATAATATTACAAACGGGAAGTCTGTTTGTTAGTCATCCTTCACGGCCAAACAAAGCAACAAAATATTTTACAAGAATATTCGTATGTCTATGTGATTTACATATTTCACGCAAGCGAAAGTTACTAAAAATATAGGAATTATTTATATTACTATAATTACTATAAATACTATAATATTCGAATATTATTATAATTATTACACCCCAGATGTTCATTTGATAAAATTTTCCTCAGTCGTTTATTTACATAAAATGTAGGTCCCTGGCCTAGTATAGAAGCTACTCGTCATCACATACTGGTTGCCCCAAAAAAATTAACAGTAAGTTTAATGGACACAACCGCTACTCGTGTCGTATACTAGAGCCGATACCGGCCGATGTCGTTGGGAAAGGATCGACACAGATAATCTTCGCAATCTTGTAGATATCGTTTATCTAATCTTACACTGCCATGACTCTTATTACATTTACACAGCTAAAGCAATAATAATACGTAATAAAAGTTGCAAATGAGTACTGCGAAATATTGAGAACGAATAAATGTAGTGATCGAGGACGTTGTGGCGGGCGGGGGCGGACGAAGTCGCGTGCCGCGCCGGTGCATAAAACATGAGTGTCGCGGTCTGACACGCAGAGCTCCATCCCGCGATGCGCCCATAAAATATTACCTTCTTAAAGCGATCGTACACAGCGAGACCGCCCGAGTGTGAGAGTGTAAATAGGTGCACTCGCCTGTCAGCCTTGTGAGTGAGTCCCGCCCGGGAGCTCTCGGCGAGAGTGTACAGCCGCTATTAGGGATACTCAAAGAGTCACTAGGCTACGTCTAACATATAGCTGTAGTTACGAGTTTTTCAGTTCATAACACTGTTTGCTGCACCAAAAAATTAAATAAAATAATGTTATTAAATTAGTAACCTACCCATTTTTCTGCCATCCCTTACTAGCTTGCAGTTTTTTATCAATCTCTCATGAGAGGTTAGAAATCATTTAAATTTTTTAAATGATTTAGTGGATTTTCGGAACTCTTTATAACCGAGTTCGTCTCGTACTTGGCTCGTTATTAAATAAGATACAGCAACAGAGTCGTTTAAACATAACGCTGTATGTTGTGTGAGTCATAATGCCGCATTATGTCAGCCTCCACGCTCCGACGGCCTGAACTTAATGTTTATTTTATTAAGATAAAATCTTTTGATAGCGTTCAATAAAACTTAAACTTTTCAGTGCTGGATTAAACCACGTGACTACTGTACGCATGTTGTATTCCAGCAACAGGAAAAACATGCGATTGCTGCAATCTTGTAATATAATGTTTGTGTTGAATACAATACTTACAGTTTTCTTCTAGAACTATGATATTACCTATTTTTACTCGACGACGGCGAAGCAAAAAGGAGGGTTATGATTTTGACCTGTATGTATGTACTCGTACGGGGGTATAAATTTTCATCTGTTCACTCGTAACTTTAGACAACTTATCCTATTTAGATAAGCCTGTTGATTATCCACTGGTTATAGGCCACGTGAGCGTCACGTTTACTGGAGTATAACGCCATCTAGGTGGCTAAAGGTAATAAAAAAAAGAAGTAAATTATATTTCCTGACGGTGTCCTGTGGGATATCAAA
The DNA here is from genome assembly GCA_026546445.1 of Cyclargus thomasi. Lineage (NCBI taxonomy): Eukaryota > Metazoa > Arthropoda > Insecta > Lepidoptera > Lycaenidae > Cyclargus > Cyclargus thomasi. The sequence continues at coordinate 18,317 of JAOTAV010017811.1, forward strand.
TGAAACTACTCTGTAAGCACATCTCGAATCACCTGCTAATTGCAAGAATTCATAAAATCTCCTTAATACAATACTGGATATGAAATAATGCTTAATTATACACAACATTAAGAAATTTATCGAGAGCGTGTTAGCCCCAAAATAATTGAAACATATATAACGTTTAAAAAGCTAAAAACCGACGACTAAAAAAGGAAATATTGTGATATGTTTAAAGGATAGCCGTGTTTATATGTCCCTTTTATTTTGTTTATAGTAGTAATTAATTAATCTGTTTATATCCACTACAGCTACCCTTTAAATAAGTCCACGTAGTATATTTTCTTGTTTCTTGCGTTTTAGAACGTGTTTTAGTAGTCGTGTTTTAGTTTATTAAACGTAATTTACAACATTCTCATAAATGGTCGGAGCCAAACATACAGAAAGCCGATCACTTTATCAGAGTTCGAAGACCACAGATACAATTGCTTTTTATTCATATTTTTTTCCCCGCATTACTAAGTATTATGTTGCGGATTAACGCCACAGTAAAAGTCACTACGATCCAGCACTGTAGGTATTATAAAGTTGTTACTTTTATCCTTATCGGTGAAAATGTATCTTCTATATATATGCATATAATAAAACAGTGAAATAGGCGTGTCTGTACATTTAATATTTCTACAAAATAATCAATGTGGGAGGGATAAGGAACAGTAAAAACACACATATCGACAAAAAAAAGTTGTCTGTTTATCAACGGTAAAGCACGGTTTTCGCGTGACATACAAAATTTTGCGCAACAAAGTTGCGGGCACCAACTAGTATGTAATAATATTGCTCAGCTCCAGCAGCAGCGACATCCTCCTCGGTGAGATCGGTCGAGGTCAAGGCGCGACTTTCTTTTCTCTTTTGTTGGGAGACGCTTTCTATTGATTCAATTAAAACCTCTTACGATCAGCTCCGGGTTAATGACTGATGACAGTCAGCTCGACTAGTGCGCAACACCAGGGGCGTATTCTAACATTTTATCCCTGCCTCGGGGGCTCCTATAGCATTCCGCTCTATCAATATTGGGCTCCATAGCAATAGAACTGGAAAATGCTCGTGTCACAATATCAGCAACTTTTTGCAGTCGAAACGGTTTTACCGCGTCCGATTTCTATCAAATTTTATTTGCATATTCAGTAGGTGTGAGGATCGAATAATAATCTAAATTTCATACCCTCAAGTGACAAGGGTTATGTATATTTAAAACAAACTAATAACAGTCAATGAGGTGGAAACGGGGCAGCTACATTTATAATGAATACTCGTGTCAAAATGTTACTTACCTTACACCTCCGTAATGACTTTACCAATTTTTGCCAATTTTTACATGCATATTTGTTAATAGGTCTAAATATTGTTAAATCTAATTTTTATATATTCTTAAAAAATAAAGGGACACCTGAAAATATATTTAAAAGTAATAATATATTCATTTGATTATTAGATGTTTTGATAACAAGTTTTTGTCTTAAATTCTTTACAGACGATTACTTCCTGCATTAGTTGTCCCACTGATCATCCTGTCCGAGCCTGGACGGTGGAATATATTATTTTTGTACGAAACGAACAGTGTGGTGTAGTACTGGAACAGTTATACTAATATTTGCTGGCAGCTTCGCTCGCGTTCAATTCTTTTTCTCCGTCCAAGATTCGTGCGCGGCAGTCGGCGGTATGTCATACGTATAGAGCTAATATTTACTTTGTATTAAGGCTTAGGCAAGCGGGTTATGTTTAATATCTAATAAGTATGTTAAAACGATAAGCACATTACCAAAAATGTATACATATTATATAATGATTTTCATTAGAATCAGAATCAGAAATCATTTATTTGCTTAATATAAATCTTGTTCAATAATATGATGATACAATCAGATAAACCTTTCTCTTATTTTGCCTTCGGTATGAGTACAAATTTTATACAAGTCAATTAAATAATAATTATAAAATACATTGAAGTAGCAATACAAGTAACACAGTAGTACATTACATTACATTTGGTACATTCTTTAACTTCTAGTGGGAATTTTCCCTGAGGCATATTGTTCATTAAAGAAAATATACCGTCGACAATATAAGTAAGACTGTATTTTCGTACACAAGTTGTATACAATTTAAGTGGTACTATAATACCTGAAGAGGAATTTATTTCTTGGTTTTATTAATTGCACATTAGCTTTATTCTGTTAATAGGAGGAAAGGTTCAAACTCAGAATGTAAGGCCAAGGCCGTCGGCGCATGTATTCACCTTAAGCGGTGTACGTTATGTCTACGTGTGTAATATACACACATGTTGTGTTACGTCTCACGGGTGATCTGTACAAGTCACACGTAAATAAATAAAGATAGGTCGCAGAGTTTCGTCAAGTAATTTGATGACAGAGTTTACGAGGAAAACAGAATATTAATTGTTTATGAGTGAATAGTATATTTCCATAACGCGTCCGAGCTCCAATTTTGTATGATTTTGACGAAATATCAGAACTCGTCGCCGACGTCATTACACGCGTGTGTGTGTAACACTTGTATGTGTGTGTGTGTGTGTGTGTGTGCTTCGTTAATTGTATTAATGTAATTCGGAGCAGTAAAAACCGGCAACACGCGGGATTCCTCGAAGCTGTCAGCTTGTTGTTACACAACAAGCCGCATCAACATTCACTAATGAACGGAATTGTCGTCGGAGATATTACCGGGTTGTAGTGGTGACGTGTTGGTCGTTTATTTTGACGAAATACTTCAAATGTTTCGCCTTAATGACTTTATTATACGGATTGACGTTCTCGCGCATACAGAGCCGGTTTAGGCACTTCAGCAATACACACTTACTCTCACAATACTTCCTTAAGGCCCGGTTTAAATTTAATTAAGTACAATAGTGAGTTAAGAAACAATCAGCTAAAAATTAGTAATAAGTACTAAGTTTCGTTCAAACATAGTCGAGTTAAGTAATCATAAGTTGTTGCTACTTAATGAAACACACTTTTCTTGTACTTTTTCCACTATATTCTCTTAGTTTTTACAAATTTATAATAAATTTAGACCGGTTTCGACAAAGTCATCATCAAGTGTCACCTGATGATGACTTTGTTGCGTTCAATTCAAGCCAACTCAGTTAACAACTTACAACTTAGTTAGATTTTACCGTATAAACGTCGAAAATAACTAAACTTTCCGATGGCGCAAGTTAGCTCGCTACTTAACTAAATCAAGTGTAAATCGACACATAAACGAAGTGTTGTAAGTGTGAGTATTCAGTAAGAAGTTAGCTTCAATTCAATATACATGATATCAAAAGCTGCTTCCCTATCCTAGGCGGGGAATACTATAGAGGTTGAGCGTTCGCCTTGCTCCGTCACCCCCAGCGCCGCTACTGTATGTAGATAGAAATATTTTGTACTAATTTTTTCCTGCGGCTTCTTTAGCATGTAATTCGAAAATCGCGTGAAAATCTGTTGGCATCGGAGGTCCACCCCCATAACAGCCAAAAGTGAAGAGTACGAATGTTTTGTAAATGACCACTATTTAGCCAGTGCTGCTCTCTATCATTTAAACTAAGTCTATGTCCAAATTGAAGTCGATTGGTTACTTTATTAGGGCTCGAAGGTAGGACGAACGAGCACACATTGCGATTTATAACATTGGCGTGGATTATCTTATTAAAGAGCGAACTGATACATGAGCTACAGTAATGATGGTCGCAATTAAAACATTATGATGCGGAGCACGCCGCGGTGTTAGCTTACTCTGAATAACGATCGTGTTCTCAAATGAGGTATTCTTTACCCGACTACGGAGAAGCTAACAGAAGGGTTATGATTCTGAATTGTATGTATGTATATTGAGGGAAATTGAAAGAGAGCCAGATGACGGTTATTCGGTCGGAATATGTCAATTCCATGTAAGTCGTGAGCTGAGTTGAGTAGAGGAGGGTGAGTTAGACATAACCCGACTAAATTACTTACATCTACGATCTGTATCTGTTTCGACTTCTCTGATTATACATTTATACAATCAGGGAAGCTGAAACACAACCAAATTTCGGATCTTAGTAAATTCGTCGCGTTATGTCAATCCTAGCTGACAGATCACAAAGTACATGGAATTGACATTTTCCGACCACATTTGGTCGTAGGTCCGTCAACTGGCTCTCTTTCAATTCCCCCCATTATACTTACATATATATGTGGGTATGGATATTCATCTGTTCCCTCGTAACTTTAGAATTATTTATCTTATTTGGACAAATGGCATGGCATTGAAAGAATAATAAGAGCTGAAACCCGCACATAGTTGGTACCAGACGTATTGAGCTATCGAATCTTCTGGAATAGGCCGACAATGTTGTGAGAATGCTGCGTGGGCTTTGGTAACCATCATTCAAAATTCTGTCCCAGGCTCTATAGCACGAGAGCAGGTAGAGCTGAGGTTCGGGTTGGTAGACGAGGACCGTATGTAGACGTGGTTAACAGCCACGTCCTATACGGATGGCATCAAGATTGAGAGTCGAGTCGGAACCGTACTTTCCGTATGGGGGGGTGAGGCCGAGACGAGAGCCGTCAAGCTTGCATTGCACCGTCTACCAGAAGCCGCTCCAAAGAGCAGTAAGTATAGCCTGTAAGAGCGGAATGGAGGTCGGAATTCTCAGCAAGTCTCGGAACTCTCATTCCTCTTAGTTCCAACTCTTACTTCTCTTGATCCCCTAGCAGTGCAAACAGGAGATGCCCTCCGAAAAGCTGCATTGGAGAGGCGGTAGGTCTCCTTGTTTTGGATTAAGGCACAATGCGCTTTTAGGTTTTATCTGTGATATATAATTTTATTGCATATTTTTGAATTATTATTAACTGGATTATTATACATATAAATTGACAAAGTCATAGAATTCTCAGCTGAGCGAAAGTAAATTTTTGTGTTAGGTATTCACTATGCATGTATGTTCGAAACGCCGATATGATTTGGATGTTTTAAACGGCTAACGAAGACTGCACTGGACAGCTAGTATAAGGTATAGGTTTACCCGTAGGATCAATTACTGCTTTATTATATGCTAAAAATAGATAAAATATAAACATTCGCCGGAATTTTATCAAACAATATAAAACCTGATCATTAAAATGCTTTATTGCGATAATATTACGTACCTACCAGAAGACGGCAGGGTTTAAATATTCAGCACTCGTGAGCCTGCCACTACTTGACTGTGGACCGCCAGACAAACTATCGTCACCTACAAGATGAAATTCCTCGCTAGTTTGGTTCTGCTTTTCGCTCTGGTCGCGTTTGCGACTGCCATGGGCGTCCCCGATGCCGGTAAGTTTATTTTTTATATTTAGCTTTGATGTTTCTTTACTCTGTGTCAAGACCATCCTTTGCCACTAGGCACCCTTGCAAAACAAACCACAGGGTAACCACTAGGGTACCCTTTGGTTTGCACTAGTGAGGGTGCAAGTTCGAAATTTCGAAAAAACGCCGGGTCGAAATGTCCCAATATGAGATTTTCGGGTCCCGAGTACTCGTATTAGTTGCGCATGCTTCTACGGTGAAAGAATAATTTTTTTCTATAAAAATAATGGGTCAAACGGGTTACGTGATGAAAAGCAACTACCGCCGCCCATAGACACTCGCAACATCAGGGTTGCATGTACGTTGCCGGCCTTTTTAGAGGGTATACGCTCTCTTCTTGAAGGTCTTCTATGTAGGTCGTAGCGGTCCGAAAATACTGCTGGTGATTGTTCATTCCAGAGCTTTACTGTGCGAGGTATTTAGGTGCCCCTGCCCAGAGATGAGAACAGTATTCCATATGGGGCCGAACCTGTGCCTTGTAAAGCTGTAGG
>JAOTAV010017822.1:0-24175 GCA_026546445.1 Cyclargus thomasi
AAATCTTAAATATGTGTATAGTATAAAAGTATTAAATATATTTCCGTTGTCTGGTACATGTAACACAAGTCCCTCGGGTACTTAACACGGGGCCAGACTGACGTGGTGTGAAGCGTCCATAGATATTATTATATTATTATTAAGATTATAACTTTTTGTGACTTGACCACATTTTGTGTTTATCCCGTGGCGAAAATCTGGATCCGCCCTTGATCAGCTACCAACGAAAGGGTAGCTGATAAGGGTTTGACACATTTGACAGAATTCAATCTGGATCGCTCGTCGGCTGGATTCGAACCCGCGACAACAAATATAATAGATGCAATTGTAATTAGGCAGTGATCCACCTAGGCTCTGAACATCTGGATTCAGTCCAGGAGGGGTAATGGCCCCCTGGATCCGCGCTTGTCCAATTTCGGCGTTAGCACGGACGACTCGCTTAAAGTCGAAACGGGCTAAGCGTAAAAAGTGAGTTTAAGGATCGATACTGTACCGACGCGATCGACTCACAAGACAAAGTTTCCGAGATGCTAATGTCGGACGCGGTACTCGCAAATGATCAGAGGATTTTATATGGGATTTTTACAGCGCCACCTAGCGACGCTCACGGTCACATGTACAAATCCCATATAAAAATCGTAGTAAACGCGAAACGCGTTCACTGTCGAGTGTGTCGAATGTCAAAAAAAAAGCCGATTGCTGAGTTTTTCACATTTTTTATTATTATTGTTATATTTAGAGGCAAGTGAGCAGACGGGTCACCTGATGGAAACCGACTGCCAATGGAGCGACATAGTCACTGTTGACAAAGTTCCCTAAATAAAGATTTAAAAAAGAACCAACGTCGCCCATGGACACTCGTGACATCCGAAGAGTCGCAAGTGCGTTGCCGACCTTCATGAGAAAATATGGAATGGGAACAGATATAGGGGGATCCGGGAAGTTGGGCCACCGGTAAACACAATTATCTAAGTAAATTCTATGATCCTATAGAATAAAGTGACATATTAAAGTTGGTAAAATCTTTAAGGACCTAACACGTTAAGTGCACGCTTGGTGAAAACAAGCCGTACAAAATTAAAATATCATTATATATCATATCTAGGGGCGGCTAGTGCAGAGGTCGTCAAATTCATTATTTAATAAATAATAATTAGTAAGTGAATAACAAGAAAAGAACACTCATTGATGCATTATTTCTGGAAATTTTTGTCCCACCTAAAAAAATTGAAGATCCGGGGCTGCTTATCTATTTTACAACCAACATATAGCGTAGGCATTAAATACAAGAGAAACAAATATTTTATGCTGAAGATAATATTCTAAATGATATATATTTTATAACGGGACACTCACTGCACACTTTAAATATTATAAGTGGGCATGTAGGCGTGCAAATCAATTGAATTATCTTAGTGCAGTCTGATATGTATAGCATTTTTTTGTCTTTAAGTGTTTCTTAATGATATGGACATAATAAACATTTTATATATGTTACCAGCAATATGTATAACATTGGAATTCTATAAAATGCTTAGACAATTATCGAAGACCCTACGTACTCTCTTGCTGGCTCGATTTGATAACCTCCCTTTTTTTGACGTCAGTTAATGTTTGACCCACCTGGTATCGGTTACCTTTAGAAATATAACAAAAGATTTAATACATAGCCGGTTGCAGATTCGGCATTCTATATGCCTAGGCAATTTATAAAATAAAAAGTATCTATTGCCAACATTTTAGGCATTCTATAGGTACATCGTCTGTCGGGTCCGCTAGTATAGGTTTGTAATTATAGATAGGCATGTAGTAAAAAACCGGCCAAGTCAGACTTAGACTCGCGCACGAAGGGTTTCGTACCAGTGAGGAGTTCAAAAATTGAGAAAACGTCTTTCTCAAAGTTAAACAGCTTTAAATAGTCACGGCATATCAAGCGATAGCGAGATGCAGACGAACTGCTGCGCCATCTAGTATCAAAAGGACGAAACCGTCAAAAACACGTTTATTGTATGAGAGCTTAAACATTTGATTTTTTTTTTTTTTTAGGAGTTGTTGTTATAGCGGCAGGCCAGAAATATTTGTTTTGTAAAAACTTTAAGACTGGAGGCAGACAGACGGACAGACATTGAAGTCTTAGTATTAGGGTCCCTTTTATCCTTTGGTGCGGAACCCTAGAAGCGGACTGATAATGTTCAGATGCCGCGTCCACATTTCGCGTGTCCGCGCGTCGGTCAAAGGTCCCGCGAGAGACGAACGTCACGCCACGCGAACTTTCCCACTCCCATCCCCACGCCTGGCACAGGTGGGGTTGAGGATATTTTGGGACTCTGGGGGTAGTTTATATAAATACAGCAACAAAACAGTGAAATTTGCGTTGTATCTTTGTGTGAGGAGTGTAACAAAACAACAGTAGTAATTGTGTATGTGTGCGTAAAAACGTATAAAACACTCTGTAATATAATATAATATCTATGACCGCTTTACACCACGTCAATCTGGCCCTGTGCTATGTACCCGAGGGACTTGCGTTACAAGTACCAGACAACGGAAATATATTTAATATTTTTATACTATACACTTATTTAAGATTTTATTACATAATACAGATATTTAATGTACATCCATGACCCTGGAGCATTGAAAAACTTTTTGTTCCGTCGGCGGGATTCGAACCCGCGACCCCCGGCGTGAGCTACAAAGCGCTCAACCACTGCGCCACAAAGGTCGTCGTCGTCTGCGGCACCTCAGATAGAGTATCTTTTTAAAAGTTTTGTATGGGCGCCTTAGCTTGTCCATTGTCCATAAAGCACTGTAGAACTGACGGTCTGCCCAGGCCGGCACTTTTTTGGGGGCGGCAAAATTTCACAGAAAATAATAAATTCTTGTTAATGTTTCACCATTTCATATCTATATCTATTCTATACATGTAATAAAACAGTATAATTGGAGTGTCCGTACATTTTATATTTTTACAAAATAATCAATGTGGGGGTACTATGGAATAGTGATAGAACACATATCGACAAAAAAAGTTGTCTGTTTATTTGTTTGTACGTGCTAGTCTCAGGAACTACTGGACGGTTTTAATTAAATCTTTTTTTGTTTAATAGGTAATAGGTCTGGGCTTCCCGCGTGATATACAAATTTATGCGCAACGACTTTGCGGGCACCAACTATTATCAGAACTATAAATTCGAAGCCATTAAAAAAAAGCATAGAATGGTTTCACTACAAATATTATATGACGCATTCTAGGAATTCCCTACCTACGTGTGTAATTGGGTGAATCAACTTTTTCTTGTTCTAGAGAAATCTTTGAATAAAAAATCAATCAGCGTATTTTTCATCAATAAAATAAGTTTATTCGATAGCCAATCAAATATCTTAACCGATAATTTACTAAATCAAAACATTTCTATGTATAAAGTCGGTAATCCAGGGGACAAAACCAAATTTTCATACAAATTCTGCGACATTTTTTGTCCCTGGGCATCTGCTTGTAAACATATAAGAATTGTATTTTTTTCTGAAATTCTCAGTTATAATATTGGTCTATGTATTGAGATAATGTCTTAATATGATTAGATTTAAATTAGGTATTAGTAATTAGTAATTATTACGGTTTAAACCCGTAAGGGCAGAAATTGCGGTACAAAAAAAAGTTGATTAACCCAACTTCAAAATTATGATGACGATTCCTGCCAAAAAATTCTTTAAAATAAGATCGTGTCCGCACTGCGACTTTTTATTAGAGCAATTATTTTTCTGCTAATTAGCTGTAACGTATTATGTAACGCATAAAATTATATATGAGATATGAGAGTGTCTGATACGGCAGAAAAAAAAATCCTAAAAATATATTTAAAAAATCGGATCCCATAATATCCGCGTGAATGAAAATCGCTCGTAATGTTTGTAAAATAAAAATTAAAAAGCCTAATTAAGGGGGCGGCAAAATTGTCCTCCGCCCCGGCCGGCTGATACCCTCGCTACGCCACTGAATCGAACTATTGGTTTTATCTACAGTTAGATTAAAATAATAGGTTTGTATGTTATTCAAACACATTTGGCGGGTGTAGCCAGCATCTTGGTATGAATGAAGACGGGATTTGGCGTCAGGCCAGCTCGCCTTGACCTGGGTTAAGAGACGGGACGCGGGTGCGTTGTTGTATAGGTCGCATTTAACATAGTTAAGCACCGTGATCGGCAGATGGGTGACCACGTTAAGCACTATAACCAGGTCGTGTAGGTAGATGGGTGACCACATTAAGCACTATAACCAGGTCGTGTAGGTAGATGGGTGACCACGTTAAGTACCTTGAGCGGGTCCTGTCTGTGGATGTGTGATCATGTTAAGCACTAAGCTCGTCGCGCAAGTGGATGGACGAACGAGTAACAAACCGAATAATTATAATAGAACCGTATTCTGTGGATTCGAGATAAACATATTTTGTAAAACAAGTGAAAAATGCTCGAATTATGAATAAAGTTTTCATTCTTAAATTATGTTTTTGCGTAACGAATATGCGTAAAGAATATATTTATTAGCAATGTCGCTCTAGTTAGTATTGCTTAAATATTGAGTATATTATAAACTATAATAAAATCAATCATTTTTGGCAGTATCACACGATACAAACGTTAAAAATTATGTTAAAACAATAAATATTTAGGTAAATACTACACGAGAAGAGTTTAAACAAATAAAAATACGATTTGTAATAATCACGTTTTGATTAAAACAACAACGTTTGATTGGTAGAGTTTGGGCTGCAAAAAGTTGATCAAAAGCTCTCGACTGGCCGGCATATAAAAAAACACATTCCAAATTTAAAACTACGAAATTAAAAACAAACTCGCACAAAGGCACAAAGCGACAAAGCGCAGCGCCGAAAAATCTAATGCCACGATCCGAATCATCAAAAAAAATAAAACGTCATTGTCTACATCAAGTCAGCGGAATTGACAGGCCCCGCCCGCGCGCGCCATTGGAGGACCGCGTCGAAATTCGTACAAAAACCCCAACCTAGTTCCGCCTTCTAAAATGTTTTAAACGAACCAAAATGGCCGCGCAATTTGTTTATAGAACGATAGTTTCGCTTTGTTTCGTTTATATTGGAATTTTAATTTATCGGTTCATTCCATATTCAGGTTTAATCATTTTGTAAATTGAAACGCTGGCGTCAGTCTGGGTTAAAATTGACCCTGGGTTAAATAATACCATATCTAGTTCCGCATTTATAAACGAAAAGTCATTCTTTTAAAAGGCTAATTTTAAATTGGCGAACATGAGTCTTATAAATACTAAACAATTGTATCACCTTATACAATCTAGATGACCTGGTGAATAATCGTTTAACTTCTATCAATTTAAAACCTAGACTTTCACAAATATTTCAAGACTAAAATTTGACAGATTAGTTTAGAGTTCAGACGCTCTCGAGTAAAAGAGAATCAACAAAATTGAAAATTCAGTGATTCAAGAAACAATGGATTTTGTTTATTAAGTAAAAGGCGAATTATAACTGAAGTTTCGCTCGCATTAAGAAGTATTTTGTTTCAAAACTTTCATCCCATTTCGTGTAGAATTCCACGCAATCCTTACTTAGCAGATTCCTTCGTAATAAACCTGCATGCCAAATTTCGGCCCAATCCGATAAGTAATTTGGGCCGCGCGTAGACTGAATCATCAAAGATCTCTAAACCAGTCATTCGGTTTTTTTAGTTTCCCAAAAACAAATTATTTTAGCCCATGGCATCAATTCCAATTTGAAAATTCGAAATTGAATTTGGAACGTTTCACTGCACACATAGTACGTATATAGAACCATGGTAGAGCCAATCATGCACCAACCGTTATCGCTTGATAAAGTGTTCCATGTTCAAAATGATATGAAACTTTTTATCTGGCACCATTTTAGTGCGTACTTGAAATTTCCAATACTTTCCAGCCACACCTATAGATAAAGTATTTATTATATCTAGGCAATTATACTAGGCAATACCTTGAAATAGATTTTATTACTTAGTCATAGCTAAAAACCTGATTTTCAGTATCCGATAACCCAACAGTAGGCGTATAACTTTTTATTATACCCTATCTTAGTCATTAAATTCTAAGAAAAAAGTTATAAAGAACTGATATTTTTTACTCAGAAAAAAATAAATTAAATTTAAAAAACTTAAATCAATTGATATTATAACTTCAGAGCTTAGACTTTTGTACAAAATATTTTTATCATTGCACTGGACTAATTTTTATAAAATTTTAAATAGATTTAGAGACCACAGGAAAGGGCAACGGCTGGACTCGCCGAAAGACTCCTAAAAAAACTACCAGCCCTGCTAAGATTTACCATCGAGAAAGTTTCGTCTAAACGTTTTCTCGGTGTTTACCGGTTTATCTCTTCATCTCTATTGTCATACTTTGATGACATACTTTTTTCTCGTATTTGTAGACAAAATTAGAGGTGATAATTGTGTTTTATTTTTAATATGCGCTAACTTACGTGTACAAACTCATACGTAAGAATACATATTTATCGAGTTTTGTCGAAATTTTGTTATTGTGTGAAGAGCGAGGTTTTTACCCGACTGCGCCAGAAGGAGGGTCATAATTTTCAAGAGTAATATGTATGTATAATAGGGAAAATTGAAAGAGATCCAGTTGACGGACCTTTTAACCTGATTTATGTCGTGAGCTGCTGGGTTTGAAATAACCCGACCAAATTACTTAGATCCGCAATCTTTATCTGTTTCAACTTCTCTGATTGTACTGTTGTTTGGCATGCTCTTTAGCCTAAACGACTTGATGGACTTTAATGTATTAGGTATCGTTAGATTCGTCTTAACAACGCAAGTGACACAAGGTACATTAAAAAATAAAAATCAAAATTGCGGGTTTTGAAGTCAAAATTTGTTAGATTCCAAAAATTTTTTTTGCCCATTTAGGTCAAGTAGGGTATCAAAATTAAGGACTTTAAATAGCCATTCTAGAAATATACATAACTTGTTGCTTAAATTACAATAATTCCTGCAGTCGGGTTTTGTGTTTTTGAACATTTAGCTTGTTACGATGCCTCAAACGCGAAATTTGTCTCTCGACGAGCGCAGGTTAGGGAAAAGAGATTTATAGCGATATGGAACATTATGACTACGCTCGAGAGAGAGAGATATCACGTTGGTGCATATTAGCCGGGCTGATGTTAGAATTAAAAAAAACACAATCACTTGGTACTGGTCAGAGTTAAAATTTTTATCCTTCGTCGTTATCTCCTATACACAATGTTTTGAACTTTGTAAGATACGTCTTTTTTTAAATGTATTTAAAAATAATTTTTGTGGTTATGATAAAGCACGTAATTTAACTGTTATTTCAAATAATAATGTTATATCGTCGCAAATATTCAGAAATTTTAAATCTTATTTGTTTTATCTGGCAAATTTATATGCCTGATACGAAAAATTTGATTGTTTTGCTACCTTGAATGTATAATTGAAAATGACGTGTAGATACGTGCGCTGTACCTACTATTTATTTATTTTTATTTTCCAACTCCGGTGTGTATGCATATGTCGAAAAAAATGTTTTACATTTACGCCAAAATATTGTTTAGTATTTTTGGCAAGTATTTTTCTAATGTACGTTTTTAAGCTTAAAAAACACTTCTAAGCTTCATTGAATTTATGAAAAAAAAACAAATACTCGAAATAAAAGGCGCGGCGCACACTGACGCTTTTATTTCGATTACGTTGCGGGCGCGGCGTATCCGCGGATTTTACGACGGTCACTTTAACTGGATTTTATACACCCAAGTATAAAATTAAGTGTTTCATTTACAAGTTGGGCTAATAACGTCACCTGAATTAAGCAGGGTTCTTTGCGTGAACGCAAAAATGTTAAAACTGTATGATAGTGAGGCAATAATTATTTACATCATTTAAATGTGTCCATGAAGAAGAAAACATTTTATAACACTTCATTCTCTCATATTTTAACAAATCTTGTGACTTACCTTTTATATATCATCTGGTTTAGTTTATTTCTAGCTCTATACACAGAATCTACATTTTTAAAATATCAAAATATAATCATTTTTATACTCTACTGAGTGACTCTGTAACTACTGGAGGACATGGTTTTGTCTTTTTTTATTTTTTCATCATTGCTGAAAAAAAACTACTTTTTCTGAAATTTCGTTACCGCAAAGTTACGGGACACGAATCGATAAAAAATTATATTACTACAACATTTTTGATACATTATCGGTTTATTTACGACAGTTCTCAGACAGAGATGATTGACAATAAATTGTTTTGTTCTCAACAAATACTTGCGTAAGTAACAATTAGGTAAGTTGTTTTGAAAACAGGAAAACCTTTTGTCTTCGTAATTATCGCTAATAACCTTTGTTTCACATCAATTATGCACATAAAATTGTGTCGATCGTTCGTTTGAGTGGATTTTTATTTAAATTTTATACGATAGATGTTAGTAAAAAATAAACGATTTACTTTTTTACTTCCTTGGCCACCTCGCCAAGATTCCTGTAGAGTCACTGTTATTTAAAAAAAAATACATTTGACTTACATAGAATTTCGCTCATTCACATGTCAACACATACCTAATTGGATTTTTCTTTTGCCTATATTAAACGTACATTTTACTGTCGATTGTAAACTTTTAACTGCAATAGCCAAAAGCTCTTTGATTCTATAACCAAAAGCTCTTTGATTCTTTGAAGATCCAAATTCTTGCAGCTATTATTTTGTCATATAACAATTATTCCCTTAACTTGGTCAAACCGATTTAGGATTTTCGTACTATGCGGGGCAGCCTACATACATACTACATTTAAAAAAAATTAAAAGTAATATATAATAAATATTTTTAACATAAATAGAGGTTTCGCTGAAATAAGAAATGACTCTTAGACTTGCTGATATGTATTAATATTCATTATTGCTTAAACAGTAACACCCTTGTTCATAAAAATATTTAAACAGTTTTTAACTAATCAAGGTTGGTTGTCCCTTTCTCTTGTGTCACGTTTTGATTATTCCAGAAAAGCACAGCAATCTTGAAAAGTTAAATACTATGTAAATATTTTTATGAACAAGGGTGTTACTGTTTAAGCAATAATGAATATTTTATAAACAGTAATAATTTCGTTTATAATTTCTGCATCTTTTAAATGATTTATAGCGTCAGCGTTTGCAAATATAATTTGTGCATTTTGACATTCAAAATTATTGTTTATCCTCAATTTTAATGTTAATTAGAATATCCTTGTTCATAATTACCACTTGCAGTTTGCTAACCTTCTATGGTTAAAGTAACCATCAATTGTTTATCTTTACCGCTAAGTTCTATTAGTTAAATATAACTATATCGTTAAATAATGCGTTTAATGCCTAAGACTAACTAACGCATTTAAAAATATTTAGGTATGGTCAAACTGCAATTAAATGAAAGTTTAATAATGTAATGTACGGTTTCACAATTAACTAAAATGAATGAATAGTATTTTATGAGAATAAAAATTTAGTCGCGCAAAAAATATCCCATTTAATTAAGTAGTATATGAGTAAATTATGGATATTTAATAGATAACATCATTCGTATGGAATTTTATAGTTATAGCAAAGATAGATTAGCTTAATATAATTTATAAATTAATTTTACTAAGGCTATATATATGTTATATTTAATTCCATACTAATATTTTAAATACGAAATACGAAAATTTTAAATCATTTTTGGAAGATATATAACAAGGATGGAGGGTAACTAGATGATTTTCGAGATCGAAAAAGCAAGTAAAATATATTTTGGTAATAGAGGTACTGCAATACAATAAAATAAAAATAAAAAGCTGCAATAATATAAATATTATTGCAGCTTTTTATTTGCAAAATTAAATACCAAATTATATAGAGTAATGTTCGATATTGAACTTTGCACACAAGTCATTTTAAAGTGTACCGATCACATTTGGACCGCGCCCTGCGTCCACCTTTATTTGCGAGCCATGTTTGCAGTGTGCACCGGCCTTTATCCTAATTGCCGCGCTTTCGCATTCAAAATTCTATTTTTAAATTTTCCTCATTTTTTTTTCCTTTTCGCAAATTGCCAATAGTTTCGTAATAATAACCGACTATTATTTTAAGTGGGTGCTTTAAATGGCTTTATAGAGTCACTTAACCACGTTGCTTATAATATTTTTTACTATAATATCTACTGACATTTTAAATGTCACAAGTTTATTATCTTCAAACTACACAATCGGTGAATATCGTTAATCGACTCGATCATCATGCAAGCATCCAAACATTTTTTAGTAGTACTTTACCAGCGAGCTGATCGAAGGCCATCATAGACGATGATCAGCGAACAAAGCCGAGTATGCCCTCTGCTCGTGCTCGCATGTATCTTCTGTAATTGTTGATAATGAACACGAGCTTTTAGAGCTTGTGACGTTGAAAGTCCACGAAATCTCGGTTTTCCAAAATATTTCTATTCCAGTTATTAAAATTATACGTTTTATATAAATACAATATAATTAGCTATTTTTTTTTATTTATATTAATTCAATTTAAAAAAAAAACTCGCAAAGTAAACTTCATGGTTCTTGTGTTTAGCCAACAGAGGGCGCTAGTATGTACAAATTTCGGCTTCTTATATTAGGTTTAACATTTTTTCACTTTTTTAGATGTTTTAATGAAGGCCCTTAATTTAGAAAGTGTCTAAATCTATATTTTATGTTCTAAAATAAACAATGCCTTATAAATAAAGAGATAACTGAAATAAAGTTGACTATATTACGTAGTCATAAGTAAAATATTTACGAATTAGATCGCAATACTGCAATAAGTTGACATTTTTTTATACTATCGTAACCATTTTTGCGCATTTCATGTCATATTCTGCATTGGACTTTATTTGAAAATAAAAAACAGTTCAAATTCGAATTCCGAACAAACCGAAGCGTGTCCAAGTGTTGTCATTAATAAAAACATGCGTCCACAATCGTAATGACAAAATTAAGAGCAAAACGCGTAACACGCACACGCACGCACTCACGCACACTCTCACGCACACGCACACACGGCGCGCGAAGGACACGCCGCTAGGTCATTAACCCGGAGTTTTTTGCGAGTCGCTTACTGCTCCCGTAGTACATTGGCCGTTGGACTTTTTTTGATATCCGCGGCCGCGAAAAAGGATATACTAAAGATTGAGTAGAGTAGAGTTAAGTATTACGTAAAAAAATAACTATAAATACAATTTAGAGTAAAATAAGTCTTCTAAATCAAGATTACACTCAATAAAAATTCTTTGTATTTTTTTTTAATTTAAATAAATTAATTGATTGATTACTCTCATAAAATTTTGTTATTTCACGTAATACAGTGAGAGTACACAGAATTTAAAGCGCAAAATATTTTCATCATAATCCTTGTTCTGAATAATTCATCTTCCAACTAACTGTGAGGTTAATCCGTGTTCATGCATCTTAAAACGGAGGAACCACTTTTTACAAGCTGTGTACGAACTGGGAAATCAATTTTATGCAAGTACTGAGTGTAATAGCATAGTAGGTTTAGCAAAGAAATTTCTTTAAATAATATAATGATGCTAATAAAACGTCATGGTAATTGCTATTTTAAAACGACTATATCTATGAGAATTCATAAGATATGATGTTAAGGAATACCTTAAAAGACGCGTGTTTATAAGACCTGTTAAGTTACAAAAATACTCATTATAACAACCAAGAACTAAAAACTTATCACCGATCATTTTGGCACTCCATATTAGCCGCACAGATAGGAATATGTATTTTCTTAATTCTCGAATATAGCCAATATAAGTATTACTAAGCTAAGACGAATACTAGAACTTTCTACGACGTAACATTATTATTAGATGACAAATAAAAAACCATTACAGAACTGAATTAGTGGCTATTACATAAAATGAAAGTTAAAGGTTCTTTTAAAATACTAAAAACTTACGTCGTAAAATCTATTTGTCTGAACTTTTTAATTACCTTATTTTTATCGAATTAACCGATGCATAAAAACTTTTTTCGCAATTTAAAAACTTCATGTGAATCTTACGTTGGCCCATTAAAGTTGAGAGAAGTTTGTGATTGCAGTTGTGGTCCACAACTCCACATAGCAATTAGAAATGAGCATGTAACTTTTGAACGATTTACGTATTAACTCCAATAGTTTGATAGTTCTTGTTTTATTTGTCCAATATCGCTTTTATAATTTCAGTTATTGATTAGAACGCGAGGTTCTGATTTTATCAAGCTTCGACGGTAATTTATGCAGAATATTTCTTATGATGAACAAAAGTTACAAAAGAATTGAAACCCTTAGCTTCTATTTGACAAACATAAAAAAGCAATCGATAAATTTTATCTTTTCATTTTGAATTCAGAATACTAATTCGTTTTTAATGCAGCGATTTAAATACTAACCCACATGAAAATCCGAATCTAACGCATACGTTTTAACTGACATTAAAAATAAATAACTTTTAACGATCTCTTTGAATTGAGAGCATAATTTTACTGACGATGATGTTAATGATCCTCAAATGAAAAGGCTTTTGGATTAATAAATGTATGAAACACACCCGAACACTCAAATTACGGAGACTTCAATGAGGGTAGTTGTATAAAACAATTAAATTTTAAGGTTTTACTCTCAACAATGTTGAATGTGATAAAAATCAAAAGGAAAAACATTTATGAACCACACAGTTCATTTTGATTTTTTTTAATGAATTGTGAAAAAAAATATTATTCAATATTTTAAGACATCGTCCATCTCATTATCTACACTCTATTCATATCACCACATAATATATTTCTAACCCTTATTAAAGATTAGTTTCATCCCCTCGAGAATAAATAAATAAATGAAACCAATTCAATAAGACCCCATTATATTGTTCCGGACCTAACCTAACATTCGTGCCACCCCAGTTCGACCTACCCCAAGCGAACGCACCTTAGCACTGTGTGCGTACATCTTATACTCGTGTGAGTGCACCTTGAATTGAGATGTTCGATTCGTTTTTTTTTTGACGGCCAGCATTTTGTATTCTAAATACGAATGTTGTTTTTTTTTTAATTTTGAAATAACAAAGACGTTAGAGGGCGGAGTTTTGGTATATGGTGGGAATGTTTTATTTTAGTTTTTTATACCTTTACAATTTTTGCTTTATTTCTTTAAGAGTTTATAGTTGGTTTTTAAAGTTTTGGAACTGATTATATAAGTACGGAAGAAAAGTATTCTTTAAATATTTAATCTACTTTAAAAATGATGTCTCGAGCAAAGTTTACGTTATCTGCAGTTCGTTTTATGCCCTTAACCGTCTCAAGACATTCTTTGTGAGCGACCCATATAGCTGGCCCACATAAATACAAATCAATGTGTGCGTCTTCGCGCGGAATTCCAAGTTTGAAATTGGAATGAATGACGGCTGGGTCGCTGACCTACGCCAATTCCTTTTTCGAACGTTTTATTATTTAAATTTAGACCGTTTGTTTTTTTATTCTCATTGTGCGGTGGCATTGGTTTTGTTGAGTGTTCCGTCTTAAGTTTCGTTTTGTTGGGTTAGGTTAGGTTTTAAAACATAATGGTATAAGGTAGTTTATGTTTTAGGCTGCATTTTTAGTAATACATTTGTCTTCGTGGTTTTTGTTGTCTTGACTATATAGACGTTTAGAATAAATAAAGTCAAATCAATACAAATAAAAATTACAAATCAATTTTTGGAAATAAGATATGTTTTAGTATTCCTTGTTAGGTTTAATCCACACACAAAAACAACTTTCGGCATTTTAGCGTTGAAAATCTCCTTCATAATTTTGGAAATAGCAATTTAATTTTTAAAATTGGAGGCACCCAAAAAGTTCCGGTTTGAAAAAATCAAGGGCCTTTTCGTAGGCGTGGTGGTGCGAGCGAGAAGGGAGATGTGCGTGGCACGCGTGCGAGGGGGACGGGGCGAGGGCGATGACCTCTAAAACAAATCGTTGGTAGAGGGTTCGGTTTTGGTATGGTCAGCAGTTATTGGCCATTAATTTTTTTCGAGCTGTTTTTTAATTGTACTTGTTTTTTTACGATTACCTCGAAATTGGGTTATGTTTTTATAGTGTATGTAAATTTCTATAGTTCCTGCTAAAGACATGAAGGATTTAAATATACGTCGTCCTGTGGTCGAAATTCGATCGTAAATATTTAAATAAATCATGCAGAGGAGTTATAAAAAAATATAACCTATTCTTAATTCAATCACATACTTTCTTGGAATAAAGGTCTCGTTACCAGGCCATTTAAGTATATTTAAAAAACAACAGACTTAAAACATTAGCAAAAGAGTATTTTGTGTATGTGCGTTGCGTTTTATTTATTAAAAATATGAGAAATTAAAGCATATTTTAAAATTATATTGGTATTCCACGCTCCTCCTCCATATTAACTACAACTGGGAGAAATTTCATGCTAATTAATATATCTACGCGTCTTTCGTAAAAAGGGGTACGACGATTTTCACTCGCGTATTAATATACTAGATGAGGTAACGTAAGATTCCTCTTGCTAGAGCGAGTGACGAAAGACGAGTATGAAAAAAATAAAAAGGCCGACTTTAGAGTCCAAATTTCAAGGGTAATTTTTTTTTATTTTGATAATTATATTATAGTTCGTTAAATGGCTTTAAATAGTAATTCTTAAAATATGCAACATAGCACATTATTTTTTTTAATGGAAAAAAAAATTAAAATAAAAAAGCTATTACTCGCAGTTTTTTTTTTTGTTTTTATTTTGTATAATTTGATGATAGTGATATAGGTAAGGGGCTACGTTGTGCTTAATAAACACACAACAGTCAAAATATGAATTAGTTACACGTGTACGTTCTCCTTTACTTTTTAAGATAACTTTGTATTTACAAAACTGGAATGGAATAAAAGAATCTTAAAACTGACTGACTGACTGATTTTTATTTGCTCATCCCATACCATTGCTCGGATCGGGCTGAAATTTGGCATGCAGGTAGATATTATGACTTAGGCGTCAATCAAAACGGATTTTTATAAATTCAACCCCCAAGAAGATAAAGTCGCGGATGAAAATACTTCTTAAGGCGAGCGAACCCGCGGGCAAAAGCATTTTACATTTTTGTTATAACTACAAATACTCGTATGTTCCTTTTTATTATATCAGCTGTCTGTCTGTCTATCCATACTGTATCTCAAGTAACGGTGATAGCTAGAGAGCTTAAATTTTTAGATTATTAAATTTATTTTGTTTTTAGTATTATATAATACAAAAAACAAAATAAATTTAATATTTGTGGGGTGCTTCTATACAACAAGTGTTTGTTTCGCCATTTCTTTCTTTTGATAATAGATGTCGCTATGATGTCGTCTAGGTACAATCACGCTATAGCTTGATACGACGGGATCTGTTATAGTTTAAATTTGACCGGTAGGGAACGCTTCGTAAGGGAATCTAAGTCGCAATTAGCAGGTTTTTTTTTTAAATTAGGGGACTAAACAGAAACCTAAAGGTTACCTAATAATGATTAAGAACCATCGCCACACCCAATGTCAGAAGAGTTACTATATTTGTTTTTTTTTTGCTTAATATCGGCGATATTAAGGCGTGCTGTTTTTTTTTTTCTAAATATCGACGATATTAAGAAAATGATACATAAATAGGTTAATATGCTGTCCCTACGTTATCTAGGCACCCTATTCCCTAGGCTTGCTAGAAAGGGACCTAGGCGAAAAAGCTAGGGTGTCATGTTAATATAAATGTGTGTGTGTGTGTCTGTTTGCCCGCGGCAGTAGGGTCGTTATTGATTCTACTAATGATTGTACTTTTTAATAATAAAATTTTAAGAAAAAAAAAAGAAATGTTGTGCTGTCTATTTTCTTTATGAAAATAGCTCTCAAGTCGTCGACATAGAGGTCATGTTAATAATATTATGTAGTGTTACATTGGGTGAGTGATGACGAAGGCTAATGAATGTGCCCGGCACGAGCGAGCTGCCGTGGCCTTAGAGAAAACCGGCAGCTTGTTTTGTATTCAGCGATAGGAATGCAACAGGCAGTTCACAGCAGACATTTAACAACATCTGCTCTCGTTCGCTCAAAATCCATACTAATGGTAAAAATGCGAAAGTGTGTCGGTCTGTTACCTCACGGTGAAATTTTGTAAGGTAGTTTAAATCACGGAAAAAAGTACGGTTTCCGCGCGACAAACCAGTTTTTGGTAAATAGTCGAGTTTTCCTAAAATCGCTATAGTGTGTACAATTTTTTTTTTTTAATTTTTTTATTTTATTTTCTTTTTTTTTTTTAGAAAAATAAACAAATAGAATATTATGACTTAAAAGAGCTGTTAGGGAATCGATGGTTATAAAAATAGCTCCCAACATCCTTCCCGCGCCTAGTGCCTTGCATTTAAATTACTGAATTACCTAGCTTACCTGGGTATTATACAATAGTATTAAGTACGAGCAACATTAGATCTATTTGGCTTAAGGAGAATACAGGCCGACGGCCTTGATCATAGATTCGAAGTTTCGAAAATCTTCCCCCGCTATCGGAAAATAATTAATAAACAATTAATAAAAATACAAGAATTCCTCCTTAGGGATTATAGTGTTACTTATATTGTATTGTATAAAAAAAATCGTTCAACTCAACCGGTTAGTTTTGTAGTTTCTACAGTTTTTTACAAAAAATCGATGTCCACGGTACATTTTTTTTCTGATTAATTATAAGCTTAAGGCAAAAGTCCTCGCTAGTAATGAAAGAACGAAGATCATTCTATAACATATATATTTTTTGGCTAATGTGCTTAACGTTTTGACTTACTTATAAGAGGTTCAACTTACCCCTCTAGCCCATGTTAAAGCCTTAACAAGCCTTGTTTTATGGATCGATGTCTGTTTATCTTCAGGCTGTATCTAAGGAACAGCTGAGGAGCTGAAATTTCACAATCTTTGTATTTTTGTTACTATTACATATAAACCGAGAGCTGGTGAAGCCTTATGATGTATCTCTACTGTGACATCACATGGAACTGCAGAGACCTGGCTGGTGAGAAACGGGGCTAAAAAAAAACTAGAAAATAAAAAGATTTTTTTTCAGAAATAAATATATTAATGTGATTATTTAGTTTTGAAAAATGCTGTATCAAAATTGCAAGTTGTGACAAACACATTTTTTATAGTTTGTAAGAAATTTTCGCAACCTAGTTTTGCACGCGCCTGGCAATGTTAAAACCACGAAATTATCTGGCTTATTTTTTTATTCTTAAAATATTCAACTACAACATAACTATAAAAACCTACCTACATATTGCCTCAAATATATTTTTGGAATCTTTTTTTCTTTAGGTAAAATGTATGGTAGACCCCGCTTCTCTTAAGCCAGATCTACAGTCCCGTATTGTGGTGAAATGGGAGAGTTATATGACAAGGTGTCAGCTTGCCTCAAATATCTACTCAAAATTTGCTATCAGCTCTCAGATTAATAGCTATTACTGTAAATACATATAAAAATCAAAATAAAATTGATAAGCGGGGTTCTCATAAAAGAAACGTTATATTTTTAGCTTCATTTTAGTAATAGCAACATGCAGGCACTATAACATATTAACAAAATCCTCTTTGTACTAATTAATTATATAATAATAAAATATAAATTAAATACATTTCTTATAATATTATAGGGGACCACAACCCTTATGAAAAACAATCCTACGGAACCTTCGAGCGCGAATCCGACATGCACACGTCTGATTCTTATTTTTTTAAAGTGACATTCTGATCCTCGCCGTCAGCGGCCGCGACAAACAACAATCCAAAACGAAACGCTACTTTATGATATAAGCTATAGGTTTCATTTTGCTCTACAATGCAGCGGCGTCATGTCCTGCTAGACCGATGCCATTAGTAAACAAAACTTATTGCTTAAGTCATAAAGTAGCCATTTATAGTAAAACTAGCAGTTGCCAGCGGCTCTTTTCGCGATCAGAAATGGCGCTGTATGTAAAAAAATATTTTCCCTGTTTTCCTGCTTTTTTCTTGAAATTTTTACCTGAATATTCTTTCCTATAAACCTCACGGAGCACGAGACCTTTCCTACGAATGCATAACCGTGGAAATCGGTTCGTGCGTTCTGAAGTTATAGCGTCAGGAAGAAAAACCGGACTTATTTTTATATATTGAATGCCAGCGGCCACGACATCAAAAATCAAATAAAATTTTTATTTGATTTTTGATAGGGATTTAGATTAAGGAAGTTGGGCCACTGGTAAACTCACTCACTAGACGAAACACACAACTCCGCTTCACGCCAGTTTTCTGAGAGGCCCTGGTATTACTACGGCCGGCTGCCCACTCATGCCGAAGCTTGGCTCTCCCACGGCGATGTGCGTCTGTATTGTGTATTCGAGATCGGAAAATGTCTCATTGGTACAAGCCTCCACCCGGATTCGAACCTGCGCCCTCTCGAGTGCGAACCAAAGGTCTTACCCTCGATCACATAAAATTAATACCGACTTAAGACGCCAGCCATTTGCTGTAATGAAACCGTCTCAATCGATTGTGCTGAGACAAGAAAGTCACTTTGCAAAACAAAGGCGAAAAATCCTAAGAAAAAGTTCCAATTACGTTTGCCCCACCCGACCTCCCCCCAAGGTGGGGCTCCGCTTGTAGCGGAAAGCGGGGATGATATTCATCTTACATCGTACACATCGTTAAGGGGGCGAATAAGGCAAAATATAAAACATCGTCTTTCTCTCTTCACACTCGACCGTCATTCATATGCCAGGTGAAACAGAACGACGCGGAATCGCCGCCAAAACTGTTTTATCTTAATATCTCGATAAATATAGAAAAAAAAAACGCTTCTGCAGGAACTCGGTAACAGAATTTTGTATAGTGTGTTAAAATACTGAGTCCGTCGAATTCGCCGTTTTACGAAGCGAAGAAATACTCGTATACGTGAAAATTAGAGGCTTTGTGATTTTTTTATCGTGTGATAATGTAACGGTGAAATATGAATATTATTTATATTCATATTTCACCGTTACATTATCACACAGTCACATAGGTAGTCACACAGTCATATGATCCCGCAGGAGGTTATAGGACGATAGAAGAGCGTAAAACAATAAGATTCTGTTCTATGATTTCACTTGTAAGCTGTCCAACTGGGTGCTGGTGAGAAATATAAAGTTCAGGAAAAATATTTTTTTACGGCAAGTTAACTATCAATTTATCTTTAAAAATATATATTTCTCACTAACACCCAGTTGGACAGCTTGCAAGTGAAATCATAGAACAAAATCTTATTGTTTTATGCTCTTCTATCCTTCTATAAAGGTCTCCTGCGGGGTTCCCCATCCATTTTGTGGATGTATTATAATAATGTTCTATTTCAAATTTAAATTCTAAGTCAGTTAATACCCTACCTATATAAGGAACACTTCGTACGTGAGCCCAACTGACACTAGGCCATTTTCCTAGATATTATTATATGTCACTTTGTGAATCGGATTAATACTTCTTGAGTTTATTTGAAACAAACAAACAAAAATAAAAATATTTCCTGTTTATTAATAGTGTGATGTGATGCTTTTATGTGATTTTTCCAGCATATATTATCCGGATATAAAATGTAAAGATTCGTATTTTTTCCAACGGCAGAATTTAATCGGTAAAAAGTATTCTAATATAAGTTATTATTAGTAAGTATATGAAATTTTCATAAAATAATTTAAAAGTTCCTCTTTTTATTTGTCTGTTTTTTTTTATTTGTCTGGTTATCTAATGATTTTTTCTTCTTGCAGGTAAGTAGCCGATAATGTGTGCAGTTCACAGATGGTAAATATTTTATGTTAAAAAACTGACTAATTTTAAGTAAAAGGTCTCTTTATAAAGTAGTTTAAAATTTCTTATTACAACATAATATAAAACTCATGATAGGTACGAAAATCACAATACAAAGTTGAAACCCAAAAAAAAAATAATAAAGAAAACCTAGGTTTTCTTTTATCACTTTTTTGGGATTTCTAGAAATGAACACATCTATAAAAATATTAATAGGGCGCCGCGCTGGTACAACTGCTTAAAAGTAATATATTAAATCATTCAAAATGTGTAATTAAAATGATCAATATCGACTTTAATAGATAAGACACTTAGACAAACAAGAAACGTAATAATATTCATTAAAACGGGATTCGAATAAATGACGCGAAAAAATTAATTATTTAAACGTATCGATGTCCGCCATTTTGTATGCAAAACGTTCCTTTTTTAAAACGGGAATATTCTAGAAGTTCATCAACACTAGAACCTGTTTCGCACCTGCCATGCGATTAGAACGTCTGCAAAAAATGTGCATGCGAAATGCGCGACTATTTTCATCATAATATTTTGAAGTTATCATATAAATTGTGGTACTAGGTACCTACGTTTACGGCACAATATTTTAGAAATATTTGTTACCGTATAATTGTCCTATCCTACTAAGTTTGTGGGTCTGTGAATGTGTTGTTACTTCTTCACGCATAAACGACTGGACCGATTTCGATCAAATTTGATATTCTCGAATAACTCATATGCTACTTTTTTCGCGGATAGCACCGCGGGGCACAACTAGCTTTTAATAAAATGGCTACCGTATAAGTTACTAACTCCATATTATTTGTTTTTTGCTTACATTGTAATTAAGTTAACAAAGTAATTTTTATTTTGCTATGTAAATAAATGTATATAAATACTAAGTAGATGTAATGGTTTATTGGTTAGGGTCAGTTATTTAGATGCTAGACAAGTATTAAGTACTCATCATCAGG
The DNA here is from genome assembly GCA_026546445.1 of Cyclargus thomasi. NCBI lineage: Eukaryota > Metazoa > Arthropoda > Insecta > Lepidoptera > Lycaenidae > Cyclargus > Cyclargus thomasi. The sequence continues at coordinate 20,900 of JAOTAV010017822.1, forward strand.
AGCTCATTACTTGGCGCTTGCCGTTTAAGTAACAAAACACATCTTCGGATTGACTTACTTAGGTAAGTCAATCCGAAAAAGTTAATGCTTTCCATTGACTAACCACTACTTCATAATTTGGGAAACATCAAAAATATTGTCATACTATACCGATGATATTTTGGTAATTTCATTGTTTGAACACGTTTTTTTTTTAAATTTATTGCTGACCATGGAACCAAGTCCTTCAGTCGAATACATTATAATTTTTTACATTTAATATTCATTTCAAGTTACAAAGTTATTCAGTTATTAATATAAGATATAGATAGTTCTAATAAATATAAACATATAACATATTTTTTTTCTAATTTACATTTTGTTTTAAAAAACATATAATACAATATGTCTTAGCAATTACACTAAAAAATTATATCAACTTTGACATTTCTTTAAAAATAAGTATTAACAACAAAACCATATTCTCTTTGAACAAAACGTGACATAACCTAAAACTATAAACAAGTAATTATTTCCATTAAATTTTTTCTACAGTATTTACAATATATTTATACACAGAGAGGAAGTACAGAGGATTAGACAAAAGAGCTTGATTGTGGTGGATGTTTGAACACTTAAAAATATGTATACCCCTATTAAGACTACAGAAACGAAATCGTGGCCAAACTGATGTTCAAAATAAAAAAGAAAAAGTGTCACTTTTCCCGCCAACAGTCGCACCGCGCCCGCTCCCCAAAGAGTTTTATTGCAGTGTCCGTAAGAAGTAATTTCGAAGGTCCGACTTTTTAAGAAACTCCATTTTCGCCATTTTGTTTTTCCGTAGGTGTTCGGAATTACTTGGGATGAAAATTTAACAAGCTGGCTGGGTTTAGTGAACCGTTGGCGAATTGGATGGGATCCGACGTGGTTTTCAGATTAATGATGATAGCATTTATTAAATTCGCTCGAAATTGGACGGCCGAGTTTTTTAGGGTAGCGCTGGAGTCTAGGCCGTCCATGTTTTACGTCACTTTTGGACAATTCCCGAAAACAAGGACGAATAGTGCGTTCGTCTAATCCTGGTGGTAGCGGTCATTGGCCCGCTGTTAAAATATTAATTTCTGTACAAACCGAGATCGAAAATAACAAAGTAACAACATTTTTTACAATCGCGGTTTATGACGACGCCGGCGGTCGCGGGTTCGAATCCATCTGACGGAGCAAAAGTTTTTCGATGTTCCTAGGTCTTGGATGTGTATTAAATATGTGTATCATGTAGTAAAAATCTTAAATATGTGTATAGTATAAAAGGATTACATAATATATTTCCGTTGTCTGGTACCTGTAACACAAGTTCCTCGGGTACTTAGCACGGGACCAGATGGCGTGATGTGAAGAATCCATAGATATTAGATATTATTATATGAAATAGAAAAAGAATAAATTCTGGACAGAGGGTCAATAATCGCTACTGCCTATTAGAGTGACCGAAAGCACTAGAGCTAAAAATAAAGTCGTCATTATATAGTCTTGTCCTACGAATAAGGGCGTAATTGCAAAAAGCTAACTTTACACGGAAAACGCACTGATCGGACGCGATTGACAGCTCGCGATCTTGATAATAATTGTACATTGAATTGCTCAAACTATAAGGCGTGAGTCGCGGACGTTTTCTATGGGCTGTCAGCCGCGTCTGACGTCAGTCGCGGACGTTTTTGTATGTGCTGTCAGCCGCGCCCGATCAGTTTGTTTTCAGCTTTACTGGAGAAGGTTTTCTTTCCTTCCTTAGAAAAGGCAACATACGCAAAATTGCATTTTTGTAGGTCTTTCATCGCGAAATAGGGGGGGTTTTCGCGAGCTCCTCGCTTCCACAACCACACGTCCTTTCACGCACTGAAAAAAAACTGTCACTATAGCCTTTATGGCTTTTTTTGGCGAGGAATGCAAGAACTAGTAAATGTGACATTTTTAAAACTATCTACTGGTTATTAACTGGTTATTAAGCTAACTTTTAGATTTTTTTTACATCGAACGTGGCACTCTTATTTGTGGGATACGAAAATACGCCATGTTTCATCAAAACCTTGTAGCCGTAATTAAATTACAACGACAACATTATTGACAGGTAATTTGAAATATTGACGGGGATTACAACCAGCCCCGTTAGCCGGTCAACCACCCCGTGTACGGCTTCGCTTATGTAAAAACTTTTAACCAGATTTTAGATCACACTAAACCTGGAAGCCATGTTGAAATTTAAAACCATTATCATCATCAACGTTACAGAAAAAAAATTCTTCCTTTTTTTCACGCTTGGATCGAAACCCATGATGAGGGTAGTTCATAAAAATGAAAATTATATTATGTGACCTACCCTCATATATTACGTACTGGTTGGTGCCCGCAACTTCGTTGCGTAAAAAATTGTATATCACGCGGAAACCGAACATTTTCACGGGAAAAAAGTATCCTATATGTTGCCCAGACCTACTAGCTGTTAAACAAAAAAATATATTTATTAAAATCCGTTTAGTAGCTCCTGATATTAGCTCGTACAAACAGATAACGCCGCTACTGGCACTCGAGAGGGTGCAGGTTCGAACCCCGGTGGAGGCGTGTACCACTGAGACATTTTCTGATCTCATGTACATTAATACGGATGCTCATTGATGTGGGAGAGCCATGTTTCGGCACGAATGGGCCGGCTCGACCGGAGTGATACCACGGCCTCACCGGAAACTTGCGTGAAACGGCGTTGTGCTGTGTTTCTTTTAGTGACTGACTTTACCGGTGGCCCAACTTTCCTCATCCCCTATCCCTATTCCTATTCTTTCATAAAAAAGGCCGGCAACGAACCTTCGACCCTTGTGTCCATGGGCGACGGCTGTTGCTTTCCATCAGGTAACCCGTCTGCTCGCTTGCTCCCATATCATTATAAAAAAAACATCGTGCTAGCGTCCACATACTTAATCGTCCGTACTTTGCCAACTCAGCGACCAAAGGCGAATATAGACGCATATTGGCGATATGAGCCGAGTATGCCCTTTATTATGCTTTCGCCCATTCTAAGCTGTGGTGGTAATTAACCTCGTGTCAAAAAAAGGCATTACTATAGTTGTATTCGCTTCGTTTTGTTCTATCGCGCATATTATTCATTGCGCATGTTTAATTCTCGCCAGATTCTCGTCAAAAACGCAACGTGAAGAGTCAAAGACAACATCATTTGACGACCTCTGTGGCTCAGTTGGTAAGCGCGTTGGTAGCTTAAGCCGGGGGTCGCGGGTTCGAATCCCGCCG
>JAOTAV010017853.1:0-24158 GCA_026546445.1 Cyclargus thomasi
TATATTTTGACTTCCGTTCGATAACTACTATCCATTTATATGCACTTGTTCGTGAGTCAAGTGCAACGAAAGGCTTTAAACGTAATAAGATAAAATAAGAGCGTTTTGTGCTGGAGAAGTTTGGTACAGTTAAATGAAAATATCTATACATATAATAAAACTGTAGAAATGAAAATTCTGTACATTAAAGATATTTAAAAAAATAATAAGGTCTTTCTACGTCGATATAGAAGCCAGAAATGTAGTTATTTTTTTTGTCTGTCTATCTGTATGTTTGTTCCAGCATCACGCGAAAACTACTGATTCAATTTGAATGCGGTTTCCACAGTTGTATTCATCTTCTTCCAATACAACATCTACTGTATAAAATTTTTTGCCACAAGAAAGTGGGGAGAAAGAGAGTTTGTATCAAACTTCTTCTTTAACATGAAAACTACTGATTCGTTTGGAATGCGGTTTCCACAGTTGTATTAGTCTTCTTCAAACACAACATATGTATAAAAATTGTGTATAAAAATTTACCCCATGCCCCTCTAAGGCGATAAAAGAGGGGGTAAGAGTTTGTATCAAATTTCTTCTTTAACATGGAAACTACTGATTCGATTTCAATTCTAAATTTACATGATATGAGTGTAACACTATTTAATAAAATACTAGCTTTTGCCCGCGACTCCGTCCGCGTACCAATTTTTGGAAAGCGGTTTGTGCGTTCAGGAGGAAGTTCGTCAGGAAGGAAAACCCGACTTATTTTTATAAAGTAGATAAAATGGGAGTATTATATAATATAATACTATATATAATAAAACTAGCGAACCCGATAGACGTTGTCTTGCCCGTCTTGGTTTGTAAATCTAAACAATTCTCACATCCCGTTGAATGTCGATAGAAAATTTTGTCAAAATCGTCCTGTCCGCGGACGAAGTCGCAGGCAAAAGCTATAAATATAATTCCTAATTTGAATTTTTAATACTTGGCAGAATTGTTTAAGTTCACAAAAGGAAGGGTCTACATAACACACCACCGGCAGGAATAAATATGTGTATGACCATTTAGGTAAAACATAATGTAAAATATTAATCTCGTATGTATTTAAAGTCCTCCGTGGAAGTGAAAGGCAGCTAATTACTAGCCCGGCCGTTCTAATGATCCGCTTACGAATTCTGGCAATCAGTGCCTTGAGCTGAGATGTGTCCATTAGGAAACTAATCTTATAGTAATAAATAACGTCAGTATTTTATATTTTACTAGCTTTTGCCTGCGGCTTCACTCGCATCAAAAGCTATTTTCATAAAAACTTTTAACCCCTATTTCACCCTCTTGCAGGTACAATTTCCAAAAACACATAACCCCTATTTAACTAATTAGAATTTCCAAATTTTCCTTCCTCAGTGGTTTTCTACTTAATAAAAAAAATCCTACTCATCAAATTACATGGCTGTAGCTTAAACAGTTTTCGCTCGGCGATGATGAATCTGTCAGTCAATAAGTCAGGACATATAATTTATAAGTATAGATTAGTGGGAATAATAAAGATTTTAAAAATATCTTTGCTCGTAAAATATATTCCTAATAATCGTTATGAAATAACGAAAGTATTGGCATTAGTCAATGGTGATCAAAGTAACAAAAGCTAGTCGGAAATTATATAAGTTTGTAGGCGATTTTCTCAGTTCTCACCTGTCAAATTAAGTTACCTTAACTTTAATCAAATCAACCTAAATTCTCGTAGGTTTCGTCAGAGGCTACAAATTGGAGCTAGAGCCTGCACCGTTCCCACGCGAACCGTGCAGCGTCAAATGTTGAATAATAAATTCAATATATTGGATGCATCAGTGCTCTCCCCTCACAAAAACGTGTGTAATGTGAAACTATCGCGCTTTTCTTCTACTTACGCTCCTTTTGAAGGCGCTACGTGTCAGTTTTAAACACTTTTTGCCGCATAATGCAATAAATTACGCGTTAAAATGTTCTCCTAACGTAATCAATAAATCTTTTTAGTCTGTGCTTTTGCATATTGCTGTCTACAAATCGATTACTCTATGAATTATTTATTATGCAAATGTACTTTAATACTACACTCAGAAGATAAAGCCCTGGCCAATATTTATTAGCATATCTGTTATTGAAAGGCTTTTCTTAATCAAGGTTTTTCTTTGTAATGCTTCGCTAAATGCTATTTGAATAATTACCATGTTATTAACATAACGTTCTGGGAAGTAAATAGAAAATTATAGTAGTTGTGTGTTGTAACATAACCAAATTATAATATAACTTTCATTATTATTTATTACATTTTATTAGGAGTTTCTAAAATCAAAAACGTGGCGGCTGACTAAAAAACTAAATCTATGTCGATAAAGGAAGGATTCTTAACAAGACTGGAGAGTTCATCTATTTTAATATAACATCGAAGTCGCAAAAACAAGTTCGCAATTTTTAAGATAATAACGCAATATGCATAGTAGGAAATTGTATTTTATGATAAGCGCCATAAGGTTGGAAATAAGTTTAAATTTGTTGGTAATAGATATAGGCAGTCCCGTTAGTGAATAAACTGCGAAACTTGTTAGAATCTGCGTGTGGAAGCACGATAGAGACTTTTATGTGTGTTCGAAAATTAAGTTAATGTTAGCATGTTAATTAAGGGCATAAGTGAAGGAACAAGATAACTAACATTTTACATCATCGGAGCAATCACTCATTTTTCTCTTGAAATTTTAACAAATACTGTAACTTTCGAACTTGATTAGCTAAATAATGTATTTAGCCACACATAGTATTTACATATTTATATTCTCCATTTATGAAAAAAAACCGGCAGTTTTTAAAGTTAGTTATCTGCTCCTTCCACTTATGTCTTCAATTATAGGTTTCTAAAATCCAAAATTCGACTACATATACAACCCCTATAAGGCCATTGTTTTTTCCCATTTATAAAAGATTCTGAGCATTTAGTGTGCAACTTTTACGTCCGAATGATGACTTGATTTGATTGATAACTATCACGTATGTAAATGAGTAGTCATTAGATACTTTCTGAGAGTCAAAACGCATTGTATAACCTACAGTTATCTAGAATCTAGATCGCATGTATACTTTCGCTGCGCGGGACTGCTATACTGCACTATACAATGTTATCGGTCATGTGTGCTCTGTTTTCTGGAAATTTCGAAATATTTGTCCATCTCAACATCTATCGTTATCTATGTGTTACACCCTAAAGCTGTTTGCTCGCTCTGTGTCAGTCACTTAGCACTCGTCCTGTGCCCGAGGGATACAATAAATATAGTGTGAACACGACTTTACTTTCGTATTTGCTAAAGGATTTCTGTGTTTATGTTTGTTTTCAAATAAAATCTTCGAATACTTGGTAGTGTAGTATTTGAGCTACGATTGCTTGAGTACATAAGTATTTTATTGATATTGTTTTATGTGAAATTTGATTTGTTAACCTAAGTTTTACATAACAATAAAGTTTTATATGCAAGCAACATAGTGCAATACCAGGAAATACGAGTATATGTTTGCAAACTTGCAAACAACCTAACTGCTAACGCTTTTATTGATTATTTAGTATCTTGTAGGTAACTATTTTTAAGTATACTGCGGGACACTAGCTAATTATTTTCACATAGAAAAAAGCTCGACATAGACTTGAAGGTTGATGTGTGGGTTGAATTGTGTTAAATTTGCATAGAATTTAGCTAAAAAGGTGTAAATAGTATGTAACCGTGTTCAATTATCCCGTCACTAGTAACAGTACTGGAGTTACGTGACTCAGAGTATAATCAACCAAGTACCAGGTTTCATTAGCTTTTTATACGGCTGCCGGCTGTGAGAATGTCTTTAAGATGGCTTTCTTCCGCTCTGCTTGAAGATAGACGAGGTGCTCTTTTTGATTTCAGACTCGATATCATTGCGTCATGTAATGTGCAAAAAGGTGTTTATCATTATATCTATAAGCGTCGGAAAGGTGTTTTAAGAAATACTTATTTTATGTTAACTACGAGAAAAACATCGTTAAACGCGTACGAGTGTCTCGCGTAAAATATAATTGATGGATAGCGCTATTAATACAGTACGTACACGTTTGTGAAGTCACAGGTGTTAGAGCCTATCATTATTCTACTCCACCTTTGCAAAACAAAACTGCGACCAGCATCAGTTTGGACATCTGCTGCGAACGGGTTAGCAGCACCTGCCACGAAAACGCATCGGCAAACAATAGCAGGTGAACGATACATTGCTATGTATCGTGAGCTGATATAATCCTCTGTCATATGCACATATGCAGTGAAATATGCGATGATTTTCGGTTTTGCATTACTTGGGACGGTAGGGATAAGTTTATAAAAAAATCAACATTGAAAACATTATCACAGTGTATATATACTTCATGTATAAACGCCATGGGAAATAAAAAGCTCCTGTCCGGTATTACGTAAGCTTTAAACTTGCGATTTCTGCAATGCTTCGCTGAGCAGAAAACTCGTGTTTAATTGATATATGGAATTAATGAATGAAACTCTACTAGAGTTACTACAAATGTAAGAATAAGCAATCGTAAAAAGTTAATGTCTAGTGGCAGTAGAATAAAAAGTGTAAAATTATTAGTGGAGGAATTTATAGCCTGAACTACATAAACGAGCTAACCTTGAGTTGGAGTACTTTTAATGAGTGACAATATAAACTATGCTCGCATCCTTTTTCGTCGCCTTCCAGTTTTTTGCGACGTCACATGTCGTTTGCACCTGACGCGAAACGTGCCGGGGGGTAGACGACGCGATGTAACCGTAATCACCCGTTTCCCAACCTGCTTGATATACCGTCATTAATTTTGATATTATCGTCGGTTTAATTAAAACGTATCAAGCTTAATAAGCTTGAGATTATCTACTAGCTGCAACTCATACGGGAAGTACTTCATAACATGATAAAAAAAAAAATCTATTTAAAAGCACTTCTAGGTAGATCTATTTTTACATTCATTACATTTTACTCTTCTAAATGCATCATATGTTTAACGTAAAGTCTACGTAATAATCATTTTCCTCTAAACAATTTATATTAGTTAATAGCAAAATGCATTGTAAGCTCTGCTCCACATTTGCGTGCGATATTGCGAAAGCGAACGCATTCGGTGTTCAGTTAAGTTTTTCTTTCGACGGGTGACCGTTCTTACGCGACATTAAGTAAATAAGAATAACGAACTATGATTCGAATAAAAAAGACACGTTTCTGCAATAAGTTTAATCGTAAATACCTGTATGTGATAAGGCCCGAGCATGATAGGTACTGTGTACAAGATGGCATGAGTTTTTATAATGATCCGAATCTTATGTAGCCCATCTTATTTTGCTATACTTCCTTTATTATAGACGTAGTATTAATGTATGTTAAAGGCGAGCTAATTACCCCATGTATAAGTGGTGTGTGTTGTTGTTGCAGGTGTTATGGCACCTCGACATATTCCGGCGCAGCTTCCGCGAGCTCACCGGTCACGCCTGCCTCGGCCCTTCGTGCATTTTTTGCGCCCTAAAGGTGAGTTTCCCTATTAATTTACACTACAGTAAATACTGTGTACCTCATGTCCGGTGGAATACTACCAAAATCAATCTACTTTTATTTTCTCATAAAACACCTTATTATAGACAAACATTTTTAAGTCGCAGCTGGCGACAGTTTTTAAATTTTCATAAAAGTTATTCTTTATGTTTATCATGAATGTCAGAAACGCACATGCAATCGCTTTTCATCGGGCCCAATGAGGCAGTAAAAAAAAGAGCAAAAGTTCCTTTTTTGAGGTCGTTGATGTCTTTTATGTGAACTTTATACTTATAAGATTTACCTACTTATTGACTGACCTTCATTGAGTCACAATGATGTTAATAATGATTAAAGTTACATGTTGAATAGTGATTGATGAATTTAACACACTAGCAACGACTCGTTACCATTCAATGTAATTGAATGTCATTGAATTCTTTGTCGGCGATGCGATGTTTATGCTTTGCCCTTATTTAATTTTGCATTCTTGCTTTCATAACTTGTTGAGGCTTCTGTACTGACTACTAAGAAAAGATTTTGCCGCATCAAAATTTTATTATGCATTAAAAGCTTTTAGGTACAGTGCATAAAATGCCATTACCTTTTTTTTTACTTCTTTAATTTTACGACTATTGACCGGCCGAGTGACTCATTTCCCGTAGAAAAACTTAACCGGACCTTATTTAAAGGGCAGTATTAGGGTATATAATGAGCGGTTAAGTAAATCGTTGCGTTTGGTTACGCTCACGCCGCTGTCTGGCCGATCACTCGTGACCTTTTGAGAACAATGCACAGTTCAGTTTATTCGACCCCAAATAGAGCCTCAACTTTCGACACGTCTCGAGCTAAAAGATGATGCAGCACAACTATTGTAACCGCTAGTCGTGTGTGTGTGTCACGAGTTTCACCCCCTTCGTGGAGAAATGTTAATGAATTTCAACCCCATACCAAAAATTCTTTGGTGACGGGTAATGCTGTCATCGATTTCCACGTTTATGGCTGAAGTCAAATTTTGAATTTTATTTTCAAGAGCTCACATAGTCGCATTTAAGTTTATACAAACGTATGCTGCAGTTATGGGCGCAGAATTATTCAATATATTTTAACAGTCTTCAATTAGCTACCAATTGATTTGTCCGTGGCTCCGAGTAACTGTAAGGACGGGTTCCTATAAAATTGTCAGGACTTATAAGTAAGTAATATAATTGATGTTGCATTCCTGATGCGGTCCTTGTGTGAAATGATGGGCTTTTGTTCGTTTTATATTAAATTTTACATCCTGTGTTACTGCGAACGTTTTGTAAAAGGAATGTAGGTGTAAATAAACATCAAACCAGATGTGTAATAGTTCAAAGCGAATCTTAGTTTATAATGCTACTAACGGAGTGTTTATTGCCTAAAAATATTTGGAACAAAGTCATTTTTAGTTCGTTATGAAATCGTAAGCTCGTTGAGGGTATTTACTGTTGGGTGAGCGATTGGCCTCAGCGCCGTTTACAATCCGATTCGTTTTGGGTTCAGATTGGCGACCGCTATTTACTCTGTAATTGAATTTCGTTTTTTTTAATCAATTTGTTGATTATTTATAACTCCTTTATTTTAAAACAACGTTTATGTTTACTCGTATTCTACATGTTATCGATTAATAATTGCTTTAAAATTGTTATAATATACAAGATACAGTACATATATTTCAAAACATGTTATGATAGTAATGTATTGAAAATTATGTGTATAGAACATATTTATCATAATAGGAAACAATTCTCAGAATCATTTGCTGTCAAGGTATTGTAACCGAGATAACTGACTTCGTTTATTATCTTAGTAGTTTAAAGTTTTTGTGAAAGAAAAATATTTTTCGTTGCATCACCTGATAACATCGTTAGTATCTATCGATGCTAACGAATTTATTTCTCGAATCTTACTTCATATTCTCGTTAATCGTTTTAGTTACTTGTTCATAGAAAATGGTTTATTGGTTTATTTTTTGTGTTTTATCATCTTTTTCGATGTTTTTTACGAACATTTAGTGAACTTATGTTGACAGAAGATCTAAACTGAAAATAATAATAATAGAATAGTAGGGGTAAATATGGCGTAGTCGAAGAATATTGGATTCTGAGGAGAAGTCGTTATAGGAGAAGCTACTTTTCACATTCACACGGTCGCAACACGATCGCGGTGCCGTATTGCAGCCACGTTTATGAGAACACGTCAATACAAGTCCATCTTTAGTGAGACGGTCGCCATGTTTATAGTATGTAAGCACGGGCGGCACGCGGCCACGGCACGGTCGCCGGGCCGTAAGCTCTCACAGTTGCACACATTAGTACATTTCGCAACACGACGTCAGTGCACTAATCGTATTATCGAAATTATAACCAACACTTTAGTTTTTTGGCAGTTTCATAGCATTCTTGCCTTTGGGCGCCAAAACATCTTTGCTGACCGTCCGCAGCTCGTTCGCACGTCTCCCGCTATGTCCATGATACGCTTTTGTCACTTTAGCATAGACAAAACCATTGAACTGAATTATTAGCCTAATTAGTACATAAGTTCACGGCCAACACGTTTCTGTCGTGAGACTGGTCGACAAAGGAGTTAATGTCTGCAGTACTATCTCAGATATTACGTGCCCCGAGCTGCAGCTAACTGGGGCATTCAATTACTCTTGATTACACCACGTTTCGTTTTTGCAATTACTAAGTTTTGACAACGTTTGAAATAGAGACTGTCTGTGTCTAGAATATCTTATTATCAGGACTTTTCTATCAATATATCCTATTGAAAGAGATATCTCTTTTCAATAATAAATAATAATCATCAAAAAGTTTCTAGGGAGTTCGAAAGATTTAAAGTCTTTTTCTTTTACTTCAATATATTGATTTTAAAAGACTATCAAAAAGCATACAAAGAAAAATAATAGGAATATTAGATACTAGTAGTATATCAGTAGATGATTTTTATTCACAAAAAAATACTGAAGAATCAGAAATTTTTCCACTAACGTCTGAGTTTGTTTGCACTATGTCCACAAAAACAGCATCAAATGATTTGAATATAAATTCGAATGTAGCACTAGAGCGAGATGTGATTTGGTGACGTAGCCTCCATTTGGTGCCAAACTCGTTTTGAAAGCAGCCGTACAAACGTTAGAGAGGCTGACCACAGGATTGGATCACAGAATAAGTAATGTACAGTAGCTTAACTGAGCGGTGTCATTAAATTCAGTCTTTCTTTACATAGAGACTCAATTTTTGCTAGCGTGAAGTGCTATGCCGAGTTTTATTCTTCATTAGCACTAAATTACGCTTAAGTTTTCCTGAGTGTGTATCTAGTAAGATGATGGTCTACTGTAGTTTTGTATATTGTGGCCGTAGTATGGGCACGCGCACAGAACCGGTCCCTCCGAGACCACTCTGAGTTCGAAGTCACGTTTACCGCTTATACTATATGTAGAGGTATAGTATAAGGTACTACGGTGGTAGTAAGAGTAGCTACAGCCGTGAGGCATTTTGATCGGTGAAGGCTTTTGTTCTTAACAAACTTGCGTTAGGAGTTAGTACTTTTCCAAATAATAAGGAACCACTATATGAAAAAAAATGTACTCTAGCTAAAAGTGATTCGTATTGTTCTGTCGTTACTAACTTTAAATGTTTATGCAACTGACGAACAGCAATAAAACTAAGTGTGATTATGATAACTCGGATTGCAGCATACTTGATGACATATAGTCATACACACATAGACCGTTTTGTGAACATAAAAAACTATACTAAAACTAAATCGTGTTTCTTAAAAACAAAAACAAATAAGCACGATGAAGTCATGTAACATTTACAGATTTATTCTTATTTTATTAAGTAAAACTGGTCATAGGTAGTGACTAACTAAAGTGTTCCTTAGTGAAGGTACCTACTTGTCGTTAATTATATGGAAACCTCGGCTTTAGTCAGTGACTTCTAATAATACAAGAAACTACTCACTACAACTCTTAGAGTTTAACTTTGCGTAATTTAAACAGATTATTTTAGCCTTGAAAGTCTCGATTCTTCACTTCAATGTGCTCATCGTTACGACCTTTGTGCACTTATATTTTACGAGTTCTAAGCTTTATGTTGACGTTCAAAACCGCTTATGGTCGTAAAGTACAAAAGTTTCAAATCTCTGCTGTTCCTTAAGCATGGTCTGAACAGTATTGAACAAGTACCTAAAGTTGGACAGCATTTAATGTTTTTTACATTATACTTTTTTTAATTTAATTATATTTAAATTTATATTTATGTCGACCGTTGTGGCGTAGTAGTTGAGCACTTTGGTAGCTCACGCCGGTCGTGGGTTAGAATTCCGCCGACGGAACAAACATTTTTTCAATTTTTCTGGGTCATGGATGTGTATTATATATATAATAAATATAATCTTAAATAATATAATATAAAAGTATTAAATATATCTCCGTTGGTACCTGTAACACAGGTCCTTTAGGTACTTAGCACGGGGCCAGATTGACGGGGTGTAAAGCGTCGTAGATATTATATTATTTAAACCTATTTCTAGTGCGGTAGTAGTAACTCCAATGATACGGGTTCCATTAGAAAAAGGAAAAATTTTGATTAAAAAAACGATTCCACTTCATGGCGTCTAACAGACGGGAAAGTTAATTCCCGCCTCCATAAAATGCCATAAGTCGAATGTTACACAAGCCGTGTCAAACGTATACCATAATAACGTGATTACTATATCGGTATACAACCTTGCACCAACACGTAGGATGACCAGTAGGCTGTATTTAACTTAGTATGTTATTAAAATAAAGTGATTTTGCAACTTGTTTTAATTTGAATCGGAAAGGCGGTACCTATAGTTGATAGATTGTGAAAAATTGTATTTTGATTGGTTATGATTTACGTTATTGTGTGGCATGGCAAATCCGGGGAATATTTACCTACAAGACTAAAGATATTCATGTTAATTGTAGGCCCATGATGGAAAACCAAGATTGTAATCTATACAATTTTATATTATACTAGTTGATGCTCGCAACTTTGTAGCGTGAAAATTTGTTTATCACGGGAATAAAAAGTATCCTACGTGTTGGCTAGACTTAACAGCTATTAAATAAAAAAAATATTCGAATCCGTTGAGTAGTTCCGGAGATTAGCGCTAACTGTTCTATTACTGTTCCTAAGTATCTAATCATTAAAGTCATTACTTAGTAAAAATATAAATTGTACAGATACGCCAATTTTACTATTTTATTATACGTATAGAAGATCTATAGAGAAATTATGTAATATATACTGTCTTCCGTATACAATCGACCATCCTGGGGACTCATAGATGAATATTATGTTGCTATACGCAACGGTAATCGCTAGTATTGGTCAACATGGAGAGGTCCGCAATCTTGAAATTTGTTTAGCATCATTAAAGCCAATTTATTTTTATCGAAAGCTAATTCTAAAGTAAATAAGAAACGTCCCTCTCGTTAAGGCAACTGTAAACCGCGACGTGTGCCTGCTTCTGTGACTTCTGTTTACATTAAACATTATCAAGCGCGGCCATCTGTCGGCGACACGCACACTATAACTGCCTCTACAATTTACATACACGAAGATTTGCCCGCAATTCACGAAGGTGTCCAAAATAAAAGCCTCACTCTAGTCTTGCATCGTGCTTTATCGTTTATAAACTAAATGAGAAAATTGACGAACATAATAAAATGTTATTAACTTATTACTCAGATTGGCACAAATTCCCTATTTTCTGCTCGTCGTCCTGAGTTTTCATTATAATGTAGACAAGTAATAATAGTATTGTTTGCTTATAATAAAGAGATTTCCACGACCTGTATATCGCGTAATAGTTATTATGAGCCAGCTACTTAATAAGCAATTATAATGTCATTCTGTAATATAATGTTTGATTGCTAATAACGTGCACACTGCAGCCTAATACAGGTATCATTATAGTCCGCTATTTGATATTTCAGGTTTTCGTAGGAAGCCATCAGAATGTCGTTGTAATGACATCATCTGGTGGTAGTGTCAACCTACGGTCCGTTTTTCTTAACGCCTTTCCGAGGTATTTCCATGTAAAGCTATGTTTATGTTGTACGAACATACTATCGCCTAGTCACTTTACAGAAATAGAAAATTATTTACATACGGAATGTAGTGAATTAAAGATTCTCCATGAATGTGGAGGTTTTGAAGATTAAAGGATGATATTACTTGTGGAGAACTTTGTGCATTACGTATTTTTTGGCGACTTCAAAGTTCGATTGTAAAAAATCGGAAGGTGCTAAAAACGAATGCAAATAAACCTCGTGCGTCGCGACTGCTGTTACCGAAAATGAAAATGTCAACAGAATGTGACTCACGTAATGGCACTTCAAAACTTTCTACGCTTATGTCTTGACTGAGTACCTACTGACGTATGAGCTTGGCCTCAAATCTCTTTAAACCTTAAGCCTTTTCCCGCGGCTTTGCCGGCATCCCTTCCTGTCATTTTTTAAATAATTGCTGGCATACGGAATCAATTGTAGTAATTACAAGCCTGTTATTAACTGTTGATTTATATATTCTTCATATAGCAAAGCACGGTAGGATGTGCGAGTACGTGCAGTAGTAATCTGAGAACTGATAGCAAATTTTAAGTAGGTATTTGAGGCAAACTAAAACCTTGTCATATAACTCTCCTGTTATATTCGCGCTTACGCTTCTCACCAGCAAGGTCTGCAATTCTGTATTGGGGTGTAATAAATTTCAACTTGCCTCAAATACTTACGCAAAGATTGCTACCAGCTCTTGGTTTATAGTTTGTGTCAATCATCGCAGATGTCATTGCCATCTGACACACGAGTGAGGCGTGTTTGCGGTTACTCTGCATGTTCGCGGGGCAATCAATGGCTTACTTGTTACTGATTTTCGCTTGTATACCAAACAATACCTGGATTTGTTTTTTAATATTTCGTTAGTTTTAAAAGGTTTTAAGGTAACAATCTTTTTAAATAGCATTATTTTTTATTTGTAATCTTAATTTGCTATGGGCTTTTTGACCATATCCTTTTTATTATTTTTTTAAAATAAAAACAAGATAAACACTACAGAAAAATATGTTTATTTCTTAAATATATAGCAGCTGTCTATTCGGTTATGTTTGACATTAATTGAATCGTTTGCGAATTAAGACTAAGTGCTACTTCCAAGAAGCCCGTGGGTAAAGTATTTGCAACGTTTACTAATGTAGGCAAATCCATATACAGTGATTCCGTTTGAAATATAAGTACCTAGTATTTCATACATACATTTTTATATGAGCTTATACGGTATGATATCGCTATGAACGATTACGGTGGTTGTTTTTACACCCGCGCCATTGCTGTCAGTACTTGAGTTCTAGTTTCTACTTGCACGAAGTAGCAGGCACAGTTGCCTTTAAATAAACTCAGCTATTAATAAATAAAACCTACGTTGGGTCACGTTTCTTTGAAGTATGACAAAAGCAGTATTTAGAGGGACAGTAAACCTTTTTACAACAGTGCAGTATTAAAGGCTTTTTATGCGCTTACGAGTCAACGCCAAAGGAGCTTAAAAGCTCAAAACAGATTACAGAAAAGTGTAAAATGGGCTTATGGTACTCAATAGTTACAGAATTTGTATTCGAAAAAGTTATTAGAAGAGACTTCTACAAATCGAAGTTATTGAAAAATGTTCCTTTTTGCAATAGTATTAACAAACATACATACTCATAAGATTTCTTATAATATCATTGCTATTTCCATGTATATGTAGTATGTATTAAGCTGCAAACTCTGATTAAGCATTGGTCAAAAATAACTACTAGATTAATAGGCCAGAAACCAGTACAGTACTCGATATTTCTATTTCGCATGGTTTCATTATCCTTCTGTCAAATTTCTATACAAACCACGATTGTCAATAACAAAGCGACAACATAATAACACTTTGTTTACAATCACGTTTCGTATGGAAATGACAATTTTTTTGACGGAGGGTTAATGAACCATACAGTCAATCTTGAGCATATGTATAATAGGTAACTTAAGCAACACGTTGACCCAAAGGTTGTATATCCATGGTCCAGTGCATTCTGTGATTGGCAGAGCAACCTTCAACCGAGCGATTGGTCAGCACTGGATTGGTGTGGTATGCGAATTGTTCTTACGTATTATCTGTAATTTGTTATCTGTGTATTGTTTCGTAACTACAAGCTAGCCCAAATATCCATAGTTGGAATTCATAGTTTTCGCTTTGTATTGTGATTTCTTATAAAAATACCAAAGATTGTATGTGAACGACCAAGTTCGATCGCAGTACTTTTACTTAAAACAAAACCTTTATGTTAATAGCGTACGTATCATTTCTTGAAACTAAGTAAAATAAATTCTTATGGACAATGATTCTTTAATTTTAAGTTTTCAGACCTACTGCTAAGAAATGTTTTCTATAATTGGTAGTAACAACCCTAAGCAAAAAATATAATATACAGTGCACCTTTAATACTAAAAGATGTTGTTCGTTTATCAACAATACTTTCTATCGCGATAAGGATTTCCTGTGACCCGTTCAATTAGAGTTACATAACACGAAGCGCGGCGAATCACGACCGCGGACCGAGACGTCGCGGTTCATTATGTCCGCTTGTCCAGTCAACAGAATACATAGACACTACATTGCACTTTACACAAATGTGTTATCGAAGAATCGATTCTTAGATGGCGGACCTACGTTATATTTTGGTCGCATAAATCAATATATATAATAGTTTTTTATAGACCCTATATACAACGAATTCTAAAAGGCGGCAAATACGGTGCGTGCAGTGCGTACGCTGCTGACAAATAAGCAATCACCTTGACTCTGAATTGCCAGATCAAAGTGCGTAAGTCCAACATAGGCAGATGAAAAAATTTCTTCGCGGGTATATTCAAAAAATTATTTAACACGCCCGCGCCGGCGCTTGAGCGGCCCTAGGGGAACATATATATTATAGAACGCAAATTTCATGGCTGTAAATGTGCCTGTTTTTCATCCCGTCTCGTGTAATGCCGTAAGGTAGACTCTACATTTTTCTACGGCTTATGCCCTAAACTGTAGAAATTAAAGCCTGAACCTTTTAAAAGCTTAACAATTTTTTTACTGAACATAGTTACAAATGCCTATAACATGTGCTATGTAGATATTATTATGCTCAGCACTTTGTAATAAATACACTTGGACTTCGAGTAATGTATTTCGTAATAAATACTAACAATAATATCCTAGTAGGTACAGGTAGAACACGTCTTAGTCAATTGCTTATTAATAATTAACTGTGGTTATTTACTGTGGATGACTCAAGAATTCCTTCTATCAAGTAATCTTGTGTAAAATTTGTTATTCATAGGTATTGTATCTGATTGAAGTTCTAGATATTTTATTCCTCTAGATAAACTGTAAATTAAAAGCGTTTTGTAAATCTTTTTTCCTGAAGTCGAATGGCACATTTTCTTAATAAATTCGACAAGATGTTTTCGCAACTTGATAATCTTATAGCGGATGATATGACATAAATTGTAGATATATCAAAAAAGGTTGCTTAAACTCTAATGCGACGGTCTTAATACAAAAGATTTGAACGTCCATTAAATAGTTGTTGTGTAAACATTTCAATACGTAATTTTGAAACAATAACTGTTCAAAGAGTGCGCTGTGGCCTACGTCTATTGTGGTAAGATAACAAATACCTTAAATTGATATTACCACAAAACTTCGATGATGTTTGTCTGAGATTTAAGTTATCACATTGACACATTTGATGACCTCTGTGGCTTAGTTGGTAAGCGCGTTGGTAGCTTAAGCTGGTCGCGGTTTCGAATACCGCCGACGGAGCAAGTTTTTTAATGTTCCTGGATCTTGGATATGTATTAAATATGTGTATCGTATAATAAAAATCTTAAACATGTGTATAGTATAAAAGTATTAAATATATTTCCGTTGTCTGTAACACAAGTCCCTTGAGTACTTAGCACGGGGCCAGACTGACGTGGTGTGTAGCGTCCATAGATATTATTATTATTATTATTATCACAGTAAAAATTCGGATCTAAATTTATTTCATTTGGAGTTTATTTAAATGACTTGGGTATAGAAAATTATATTTCCTACTTTTATGTTGTATCCATTAAATAAGTGAAATCTTCTTGTAGTCTATTAGTCTAACATCCGATTTCCTATCCGTATCGGAAACGCCTCATTGATTTAAGCACCAGTAGATATGATAATAATATATATTTCGTGTAGGCAATATTAGCGACAAGTCACAAATTCGTCAAGAACGGGTCTCGAGAGAAACCAACAAGTGTAAGGAAGTAGAACATCGACACACTTCCCCAAACAAACTCGCTTTTACACGAGACGACTACAAAATGTGCCTACTGCTTACGATTTTCATATACAAAATAAGTTGTATACAGTAGACCATCTCCATAATCCATATTACTCTTCTATCTGTAAACGTTAAGCGTAAACTAAATTAAGTACTCGTAGCAATACAATGCAATTTCACGTCGCACATTTCATTTCAGCTTATTTCTTGTTGAACAAATATATGCTGCTACATACTTTTATTTATTTTCTACCGTGTGAAATCTTTACTTTCTATGAGTATTATAAACATTTAGTGAAAATATAAGTTTTCCGGCATCAGTAGGCGAGTAATTAGTAATGACATTAAAGAACATCGCGGCGCCAGCATTTCCGATTTCAACGACGTTTTCCTGTAATAGTTTGTTTACTTTTGTCTTTATTTTATTTTTATCCGTTGTATAAAAATACACACGACTACACTATTTCATTAGGACATAACAAAGCTGCTGAATACATGTTTCTCAAATTTTTTCTCAAAAATCTACATCATCTAGAAAAACAAAACAATTAAAAACTGAATTACGAAGTCTATGTAACACTTGGTATCATGATTAATTTGCCTGTTTTGTTATCTTTATATGTAAGACCCGGGATGATTTTGTAAGACGGTGATAAGAGGGATCGTGTTATCAGTGTTATACGGTGTTATGTGGCCGGGAAATGCAGTTCAACAAACCGCCCGCTAAACGGCGCCCATAAAAGGTACAGTTGTAACAAGCTTTGCTAGATTTATACTCGAGAGAGAAAGGCTACTATTGCGTAGCTTACGCGCAAAAAGTTGCATCTTTTGTTGGCAATGTTCTAAGCTACCACATAAACTTTTGTTTTACTTACCTACAGATTACAGTACCATCTGGATATTTTTTATAAAGAATTGTCCCTCAAAAACTTGAGCACGCGACTTATTTTCCTCAAAAGCTCAGCTAAAATATGGAGCTTTTAAGTAGATTTATGACACACGAATCTAAATTATTACACTCGAAAAAATCAAGTTGGTTTTCAACTCATTAAGGTTATTACTTTTCTACGAAAAATGTAAATTTAGAGAGATGATAGAGTCTGTAGAGTTTTTTACAAGACTCTGTATTAAATTTCGAGACAAATAAAAAAAAGGTCTGCTTATATACGATCATTTTGGAAAAAATCATAAAACTATGAATTTTTGTAGTTGCTGCAGAATTGATTGACATAACGAGTTCTCGTATACACTCCTTCATGTGCAGAAGTAAAGCTGCTGCTCAATATTAATTATCATTGTAAAGCTTCTTGCATCTCCGCTATATCGGGCCGAGACACGAGGCCCCCGCTCGTATCGATAGCGCCGTCTCGTTCCCCCTCATCGGCCTCAACGGAAGGCGCCAAAGCCTTAATTTCCTGTCCTTGTTCCACGCATGTGCCTACGCAGCCTGTCACTGCACAGCCATCGAGTAAACGCGGCCTCTCTATCGTAGCGCACAGACGCTTAACAAACAATATTATATTATGTATATTTATTATACAGTTTTACTATAGGTGTGAGTGCAAAAGTGATAGTGTCAAAGTTGATAAGCGTGCGTAGTGAGTCGTGCTGAAACTGTGTGGTGTTCACGTGGTATTTACTTTACTACTTGGTTCCCTGCGCGCGAAATATACATCAGCATATCGATATATCTGCGAGGTTTCTATATAGCAGTTCACTATGCTCAGGGTCAAATTCCTATCTTAAAAATGTCAATATCATTGCATATATACGTTCGCCTTGAACAACATACGGGTACAGGTATCATATAAATGAAAAAATTGTAGAGTTTCGTAGAGCCACTATCACATTGACTGATGACAGAGTCAACCCAAAAACTTATAAACGAAGTATACGTAGAACTAGTCTCTTTTTAAAAATGCTGGTTTTGTCTTTAAATAATATTAAGATATTATTTAAAGACAGACAGATCAGTTTGAATACTCTTAGTGGTGGATATTGCACTTGTGGCTATGTACTAGTTGTTGACCGCGACTACGTCCGCGTTTATCTTTATAAATTATCCCGTTTTTACAACATTTTTTGATTACTGTTCGGCTTTTATTGGTCGTAGCGTGATGTTTTGTAGCCTTCCTCGATAAATGGACTAACCAAAACAAAAATAATTTTTCAATTCTTTTCAAGTAGTTCTTGAGATTAGAGCATTCAAACAAAACAAACGTTTTTTAAATTATTATAGCTACAAGTGGAATATCCACCAGTTTACATTGTAAGAGTAGTCTATTTTTTTTAAAGCACGTTAATTACAATGAGTATCCATATTTATGTTAAGTGAGTTTTTAAAATAGTAACTATTCGAGTTTCTTTGTGTCTTCTTTACGCGCAAAGTGCGTTATTTTAAATTATTTTTTACTTTTGATCACAACTATGATCAAAATTAAAAAATAATTAAAAAAAATATATCTCTTAATCTTTCTCTATTTTTTCATATTATCTTAATGAGATGACATAAAGAACACAAGTTACTTCCCACATAATATAAATGTCTTTATTCTGGACGCCTACATCCAAACAAACTTTACATTAGTTACATGATCGATGATGATATCTGCGGCGTACAGGAAATGGAAACGCTCCTTAAAAAAGTTATAATTAGGCTTAGAAATACATATAGAAAACAAGTGAATCGACATGTGCTCACTTTAATACGAATCCCACAGGTAGAGACTCTACCCTCTAACCATGTGAACGCTTTTTGTAGTGTCATAACACCATTTTAAACACAATAGGCAGGTAGCAGGAATAATAACCAAAGTCACATGTGTTTGAAGTTTCTGTATTAAAAGTTGTGGGATGGGACCATTTATTTGCCAATAAATTATAGTTTTTAGTATTGTAGTCTATGCCATCTAGTACAGTTGAGTTAGGTTTTCATCTATTATATAAAAATAAGTGGGGCTTTCCTTCCTGACGTTATAACTCCATAACGCACCCACCGATTTCCACGGTTTTGCATTTGTTGGAAAGGTGTCGGATTTCGTGAGATTTGTAGCAAAAAAAACAGGAAAAATTTCAAAAAGAAATTCACGCGGGCCGAGTCGCGGGCAACGGCCAGTTAAGTATAGTTATCGAGGTACAATAAAAGCTTATCGTCGTTGCACAATACGCCATAATAGATTTAGTATGTTGTGTAGAACTAATCGATTGTAAATAATTTAGCATGTCGTCTCGGTCGGAGCCCTG
The DNA here is from genome assembly GCA_026546445.1 of Cyclargus thomasi. Classification (NCBI taxonomy): domain Eukaryota; kingdom Metazoa; phylum Arthropoda; class Insecta; order Lepidoptera; family Lycaenidae; genus Cyclargus; species Cyclargus thomasi. The sequence continues at coordinate 19,186 of JAOTAV010017853.1, forward strand.
TTGGAGCGACTCAGGCTTCACCGCGAGGCTTTTGTGAAAGGACCGAAATATCAGAACGGTGAATTAACGACACGTAATTATTGTACTTTACAAGCAATTTTAAAACTTTTATGACTTAAAGAGTACAAACGAGAAAGTTAAGACTTAAGGTTAAGTAAAAAGTATTTTCTTTAGTCTTTCTAATTGAAGAAATATATATTTGAGTAATTTAGTAAAAAAACATAACGAACGAAAATTTGGTCCCTAGACATGTTTTTCTCTAAGATTTCTAAATTAAACACGTTAGACCACTAAAGTTTTTGCATCTATACGAATTAAAACCTAATTTAAATCAAATTTGGAATAAATTTTGTATCTATAATTGAGACGCCTGATTTAGGATGTTTTTTTAGAGTTTTTAGTGCGCTCTACGGTTGCTTTTTGCATAACATGTTATGACTCTTTAAAATTACCAAAAAGACCATGGCAAAAACCCGAACACGATAAAATCCGCTATTTCGTAAGGCTTGGAATACACGGACACATTAATCCGCCTCCTCCTTCAGAGAAATGATGACGTCACCATACAGCAATCGCCATACGAGCTGAACTTTTCCTGTTGTATCTCTCTTAGGCCTTTTATGTTACTTTTCTGGACATGATTCATACATTGTAAGCAATGCAACATAAAAGTTACTTAAGTGCGTGTGTAAATCATTCTCCGGACATATAATTTTCTCCTTCACAATATTTGTATTATACAAGCATGCATTAGTCTCTGAATTTTATTTGTTTCTTTAACACACAATCACATCATCAGAATCGTAGTTGTTTGAAGATCATAAAGTCTGTATTTTACGAAATGACTAATTAAAAACTTTGTCAGGATTTACTCACATTTCCATTGCACCCCCTTATCACGTTGTTGGCTCATGATGGATACATGCGGTTGCATCCCTTTCAGGAGCATATTCGTATATGATCTGCTGATAGCTACAGACAATAATTCGTGTTGGCAATCATGATTATAGACCAATAGTAGGATATAGTGGTAATGAAACATAATATGTATAATTAGCCATGGGGCTATCTATATGGTGGTACAATAATATGGGAAGCTGTTTACTTTATAATTGATTTTTCTCACAGCCGGCGGTGGTAACTGGATCGCACCTTGTGAGAACCGTCCCACGGTTACCGACACCGTACAAATCGTATAAATCGTTACGTTTCCAATACTAGTTTATTAATATCGCATTAGACGAGTTTCGAAGGAAATCCGCTGTGTTGATGCAACTTTTGTCATTTTATGAATGAAAGTGAATCAGCGATGGCAACTTTTGGTTACGGTTTTGTAACGAGTCAGAAAGATGCGTGGAATTTATCGTAATTTTTTAAAATGAAATATGAAATAAATTCTATGTAAGGCCCTCTAATTTATGCGTGGCAGGTGTAACCTTGCCGGTCCATATAACGTCTATCATGTTCTATCATTATAGGCTGTTTGACAACCACATTACTGCCAGTTACAAAGGTGGTCACATAATTACATTGTTTCTTATTCTGCGTGGGCTCGCTGATCTTATTTAGAAGCTGGCAGTGACCTCGACAGTTGAAAGCTATCTCAGTAAGGCGAAACGTAGGCTTAACCAGCAACATAATTTTAAATAGTAGAGCTTAGCTCAAAATTAATTTTAGCGAGACTTATTTTCACTAACAATGCGAAATTTCGTCGCACAGGTGAAGTATTTGTGTATGTGTTCATCTAGCTAAGATAAAGAAAATGACTAGTTATCTTTTACTGCTATAATACTGTGTCCGTAGCCCGTAGGCTTGTACCCTAGTACGGCAATGCACAAACGTGAGCACTTAATTCGCCTGAGTCATGCCTTTTTTGGAGATCTCTCATTATGATTATGGTCGTTCAAAATCGTTCAAAATGCCATATCCATTTCCGCTAACGCTTATTCGTTACTGATATGCCAAATAGTGCTTTACAGATAGTCACACAAACAAGTACTGCACTATGTTACCGACTATAGTCTCTTGTACTGGGAATTGGGGGATTTTATTGAATACATTGCCTAACAAATAGGTTATCCGAAGACTTTGCGTTAGCAAAGCTGTCGTAAAATAAATGAATTTGAATTTGAAAAAGGTAAGGTGCCTTTGCGACAGTTCTCCCTAATTTTATATAACTTTGCGAGAAACACCTTGATGTTAAAAGCTGCAAATGGTCTATCGCTTCCGCTTTAAGTAGTCTTATCTACGAAAACTATCAAAAAGCTCAAGGTGCGTAGCCATCGCATACTCTCACCTGTATGGGGAATACGGGGTATATAGTGACGTCATTCTTGTAATTATAGACCTCATAAATTAGATTAACATTTTTTGTCTTTCATGACTCAATCTCGTAAAACATCGGAGGTCCAACATTCTTGTGCTCTGAGTCAGAGTATCAAAAAGGGTCCATACATTCCCCGGGTAACCCTTCTCAAGTGTGACGTATTTTCCATAACCATTCTAATATATACAATAATAACACATCACTTAATTGATGTGTTGTTAAAGTATTAAATGATCGATCATCATGCTAGAAAAGTAGGTAATTAGGTACTGTAACCTAATATTACAAACTTGAGTTTAATCGTTTATAAATATTAATTGTTTTGTTTCTATTGGCGCTATTGCTTTTTTTTTATTTATTACATATTATATTTTTTCTTTTTATGGACCTCTCATGAACTTTGATTGCTTTAATAAGTAGTGGCTCTATGTTTAAATATTTCCTGGCGGAAATATTGTTTTCTTTAAAATGAGACATATTTTTTATACTTTTAAAAACAGGTAACTTTATAGCCGACAAGTGCTTTAAAAAATATTGAAATTGACTCATTTCGCTTACTTATTTTAGAAGTAGAAACATGAATTTAATAATTTAAAAACTCAAATCCACTGTATAATATTTAAGTTTTCTGCATACCGCACCTTTCAGAAGTCGAATATTCCATAAGTTTTATTTCCTTTGCCTTCGTTTAAGACACATGCTTTAAACAATACTTTCAAATATTGCTCAATAGTTTACTCGTTTCTATGTTTGTCTTCGTAAACAATGAAACACGCGCGAAAGAGAGGCAAACGTTTATTTCTATTTGACAGAAAGAGACAGCAGGTATCCCACGTGACGGCGTTAACAAAAGCTTTGAAAAAGTGATACTACCTGGAAGGTAGCGTTGGGTTTCCCGCCCCCGCGTCGAGTCTCTCGCTAGTCTACTACAGAACCTTACGCGGGGTGATCGTTCAGCTATCAATAACTTACATTATAAGTTTAAAACATCGTTGCTTAGTTACTTGCGCTTCCCCCAAATTGAAACGATGACGCAACGCAATCAAAATACAATTATACCACCTGCTGCTTCGTAGTGACAACTTAGGTCGACTTGTGTTTTCGCGCCGAAATGTACAATTTAGACTTTAAATTTAAACTGATTAAAAATATTATTCGACATAGTTGAGCGTATCTGAGGTGCTCAGATGAATTCTAAACAGTATACAGTACGTGGCTAGTTTATATATTACCTTATCCGTCCGGACTATTGATGGTTATGTATATTTAGCGCGCAGGCATTGTCCTCGATCACGACCGGTATGGAGCCTGAATGGAAATGAGTGTTCAGGGGTGAATTTTAACAGAGAAGTGTCAGTGTTAGTGATGCGGACTAGGCAGTGAAATGATTAAGTTTCGGTACAAACGTAAGGAGAACCCCGAAAAGGGTGGGACGGCGATCCAGAAGCAGAAGATCGAGGGTCTCAAGGACCGGGAGCTACTACCTCCCAAGGACCTAATTGGTGGATCCCTGGCTGGAGTCCGCCACAACACTCTCCCGAGGTCCCGGCCCCCTTCGTCTGCGAGACGAGAATTGCCGGAACTGATCGGCCCTACTGTAGCTTTATTCAGAGTAAGTTTTATAAATCTTAAGCCGATTTTCACTTTAAAGTTACTTTTTTTTAAACTGAGAAAACTATTGAGGAAGGCTGAAAAAAATTATCTTCAATACTCTACCATACATTTCAATTCTAACTTTTACAATTATGTAAAAGTAGTATTCACTTAGCCACTTTTAAAGAGTTTAATCGTGTTAAAAATTAAGAGCAGCATAATTTATTATCATATGAACGTTATGTAAATTGCATATTCAATTGCGTTAGTTACCCGAACTGCACGTGAGATGTGAGTATGCACGTACGTAATTACACCCAACTTATTATGTATTTAATCCCGAGTCCCGAGTTGACCGCAGTTAATTGCCACCGATTTAAATCGCGATTTAATTTGAAGCGCGTTTAAAATTCATGGAATACCGACCGTTGGAGTTGTTGGAAATAGGTATGCTAAAGTCGTCCTGTTTAAAACGCACACACTCAGAATGTCAAATGTTTTCAGATAAGATAAAAGATAAGCACAAAAGAAAATATGCATAATCTAATAACAACCTCCTCCTTTTTCGAAGTCGGTTAAAATACGCTGTATTATTGACGTAAATGAATTGAAACACATTTGTTCCTATAACTGTTAGAATGACTAAAATTTGTAATGCATTGTTCGTTTTTGACCCCCTAAAAGGCCATTGTATAGCAGTTGGTAATATTGTGTCCAGCGTACACCAGAGACAAAGCTCATATTCATGAGAGCACGTCTGCACGCTTCGCCTTGAATTGTCAATTTCTTAAGACTCTTGGTAAAATTTTTATTGCTGCCATATATCTTTGTAACTAGGTTTTGTTCGTAAAAATAAAAAAGTTAATAAGTATTGTCTTGCGTCGCAAATGGAATGTTAAAATGTTAGGTAATTCCTTATATAAATTATGTTTCAATAACTTGTAACTTTTTAAATTCTCCTTCCGATTTGTACCTACATAACAAAATATAGTTGACTTCTTCCTAAATGTTATGCTTTACGATACAATGATTTTTCCTGTTCTTTTTGTATCAT